>CM065052.1:156365641-156623141 GCA_032883995.1 Coronaproctus castanopsis
AACGTAAATCTTCTCGTCAATAATAACGGGGTAAATTTACCTCAATCGTTAACTGGCTCATTATATTCTAAATTCGGTTTAATCGAATGTATGAATCCAGCACCACTGTTGCACCTACATGCGATGCGAATTCCACAAAATAGTTTCAATATCCGTGCGTTAGTTGCGCCTGAAATTTCATCTTTATTCGTCCTATACATCTCGAAGGTTGGCGTCAACGTCTCTTGACACTAGCTGTTCGAAACATCTCATTTGGTGAGCAATTTTCAAAAGTCCGCAAATATTATTTTTCCCGGGATCTCGCAGGATTGCACGCAGAATCTCGTAATTCGGTCCGCTAGCGTTACAATTCCCGGCTATTTTATTTCTCTTCTTTGATCGAATATTCCGGCAGTGTTTTTTTTTTTTCATTCTTTTAACAGCTTCTTCGTTTTTGCAACATTTGTAGTCCGACAGAGATACGTCTCTATACGCGCGTACAATATTTGGACCCGGAAAAATGCCCTATAGAAAATTAACGTCAGCTTATTTGAAATGTTTGTTTTAATCGAATCGAAAGTCGATAAAAGGTTAATTAGTGGATTATTGTAAAAGGGAAAAAACCTGCGAATAACAAGATTAACACAATTATTGACGTTTACACACCATAATATAATATAATCAGGGCATATATTTTCTTATATAATGTATACGTGTAACATATATATAAAGAAGAAAGAACTTTATTGAAATAGTACGATACTGATATAATGCGCGTGCAGCATATTCTTAATGTTAAGTACCTAATTGCTTAACGTTATTTTAAGACACTAGTGCTATATTACATCAAATAATAATGAAATAAATATTCTATTATACAGGAAAAAGCAACTAAAAAAACGTTTATATATATGTTATATATATATGATTTATATACAAATAACAAAAAAAAAAAACTGCTGAGGAAGAGGTAAAGCATTTATGCCTACACTTCTTAGATAGAAGATTAACATGGCGCGAACGTATTCAAAACAAACGAACTTAAAGAAAGTTGACCGTTGCGAGCAACATTTCGATCGATGCGTATAAACAGATTTTTGGATGTACAGATGTCAACTTTGAGGCTGCAGTGCTAAATAATAGGAAGATTTCAAAATAACATACTGAGAACAATGACGGACGTACCATGAGGCAATGAGATACTTTTCACATAGATACAAAAACTCGATACGCGCAAATGAGCTTTTGAAATGAAATAAACAGCAAAAAGTCATATAATAGATACACCGTGCAGTCGTACTAATGACACCGCGTTAAATTTCCTAGATAGTTCGTCGGAAATTAGGAGACTAAAGAAAATAAAACTATCCGTATAGTTGATTAGTTCAACATTATATCTTAATTCTCCCATCATTCGATATCTGAACGTTTCACGCAATTATCTCGCTAACTGAAACCAGCTATTGATATAGAGCTAGGAATAAGATATGCGTTCATCCAATAATCCGTGCGTATACCATAACAATATTCTGCAATCGTAATTATTACAACTGGCCTATCGTTAAAAAGAAAATCACGAATGAAACGGACATTCTTCCGATATCGGCGTTTTAATTTATTGCGAAATTGTCAAATGGTCATTTTTTTTCCCCGAAAGAAATAATACGATTATTTTAAAAAATAATCATCTCTTTTTATCCAATACGCGTGTATATATAGCGAACAGAACGTGACTGTCAAATTCGACGACATCGAGTCGGGAAAGACGGATATAAGTAAAGTATTACGACAGGGGGTTCACTATTGACCTATTTAATGCGCATTTGCGGAAATGATTATAAATGAAACTAATAAATATTGGAGTGAAAAGATGATACGAAGTAGTTCATCGATGATTAACCGATTATTAAAAACAATAATGAAAAAGTATGGAAAATGAAGATTAACACTAAGAAGACGAAGGTGGTGTGGGCAATTGGCAAGGTCTGTTTTCTAGAATAAAAAGAAAATTATTAGAAAAAACCAAATAATAGAACGAGTAAAAAAACCATTCCTGTGGAGCAGGTCCACCGTATAGTCAGCATTATTGAAGAATCTTTCGAATCTAAAAAGATATGTGACGCGGTTTTTCTCGATGTAAAACAGGCGTTCGATAGAGTATGGCACGAAAGATTGCTTTATAAAATTAGGTGCCATCTTCCGTATCAGTTATTTGAAATACTCAAATCCTACCTTGACGAACGTTATTTTGTAGTCAAATATGAAGATGAAGAATCTCAACATCATCCAATAAGTGCCGGTGTACCGCAAGGTAGCATACTGGGTCCGATGCTTTACTTAATTTATACAGCAGATATACCTGTACCAAATAATACAGAAATCGCTACCTTCGCGGACGATACAGCTGTGATTTGTTCTGACTCGTCTTTTGAAAATGCAGAAGTTAACTTACAATCGGCAGTTAATACTATTTCAAAATGGTTCAGGCAGTGGCGAATAGAAATCAATGAAAAAAAATCAACTCGTGTAATATTTACAAATAAGAGAATACCCAGCATCAAAAATATTTATATCAATAATCAGGAAATTCCAGCTAAAGACTCAGTAAAATACCTGGGAAACCATTTGGATAAAAAACTAACCTGGAAAAACCACATAGCAGCCAAACGAAATGAATTGAATATAAAGTATAGGAATATGCTTTGGCTTATTGGAAGAAAATCCGAATTAACACTGGAGAACAAGTTATTATTGTATAAACAAATTCTAAGGCCTATTTGGGCGTACGGATGTCAACTCTGGGGCTGTGCTAAACAGAGTAATACAGCTATAATACAGCGTTTCCAAAATAAAGCATTGAGAACCATAATAGATGCCCCGTGGTATGTAAGCAATCTTACATTACACACAGACCTACAAGTTACATCTGTTAAAGATAAAATTCAAGAAATGGCCCGTAAATATGGCGACAAACTTTCTTATCACACGAATGCTTTAGCTGTTGCTTTATTGGACAACTCTACAGATACCCGGCGTTTAAAACGAGTTAAACCTACAGATCTATTTTGAATAAATAATATAAAGTACTAAAATACAATTAGCGAAAGTCCTTACCGTTGGGTAAGGAACTTCACAAGTCAATCGCAATTTCTGTTCAAAAAGATTGCTAGATAGCCTGAAGCTAGTGGCATAATTTCGGAAAGAAAAAAAAAAAAAAAAAAAAATATTTAGGATAGACCGTATTCGACGATAAATAAACATTTCTTATAAATTAACGTACGCTAAAAACTTCGGTAAAATTTTGGTACGGTCAGTGATAGTATACGGTGCGGAAATATGGACAATGAAGCGAAGACAAATTAGAAGCTTTTGAAATGCGGTGTTAAGACGTCTGCATAAAATTGATCGAAAATGAACAACAAACTATGTAGTATGTAGCATTGGAAAGATTTTAAAAAAGATGGGTATTATAAAATATCAGCTAGATGCGATTTTGAGGGGTGCTAGGTCATTACGACAGGATCAAAATATACTTGAAGGATGTTATCGAAGGTAATGGGGAATTCGTCGACATAGTAAAGCCGATCACCGACTTATCTCCGAGATTACAGAAGAAAACTACAGGCTTGGACGGATACGATGCAGACGATGATGATATATAATATATATATATATATATATATATATATATATATATATATATATACATATATATATATATATATGTATATATTAATAATAATAATGCGGCCACGTTTAATATTTAGTTGGAAATATGAACGTTAACGGCCGGCCCTGGCCGGGGTAATTAAAAATGTCGCAGTTCCACGATACGTCGGTTATTTTTAGTTGTAATTTTTCTATACGAGCGTGATTGTGTGTGCGTGTATAATCGACCGTAATTAATTTTTTCTCAACCTTCGCGGTGTGTTTTGTTTGCGCGATGTAAATTCTGCGCCAGGCGATATCTAGGATGCGAAAAAATTATATTCCGCACGGTCGAAGTAGGAAGTTGGCTGATTCTAAATAATTGCGACGGATAGAGTAATCAGCGAGGTCAAAGACCTATGTCTAGTTATTACGAGAAGTATCTTTTACTATACTGGCTCTCTGAAGCTGCGTCTGAATCTGCGGCTGCTGCTGCTGCTGCTGCTGTTTTATAACGTTATGCTGGATTGTTGTTGTTGTTTTTTTTTAATACGCGATTCGTGCGTGCACCGGAGTCCGATATTATTATTTTAAGTAGGTAATAAAGAAGAAGATACGCGATGGATGATGGTTTCGGGCGTCGCGTAAACTGACTTCTTATGTATGTATGTATGCATGTATGTGTGCGTGTTGTTTCGCGATATTGGGCCAGACGGTTTTGCGTTCAGTCGGAATTAACGGGCAGGCTGCCGTCGTCATCGTCTTTCGTTCTCTTCAGTGGGCCAATAGGTTTGCGCACATATCCGCCAATCTACTTCCTCTTTTTCGGTCAATGACCTATTATTGCCTTCCCTTTCTTTTTTTCTTCTTCTTTTATATTTATTCGCCCGTGTATAAAAAAAAAAAAACGACTCGGTTACAATATATTAATATACACTACTCGCCGGTTATTCTCATCTGAAAGCCTAAAAAAATGCGACGCGATGCCTGAAAAGAATCGCGTGGTAAATTCTTCGTAGGATTGTCTTGTGCGCGCGTGTGTGTGGAATAAGATTGACCTACATACACTATTACACGTTCGTATTTACCGCTATTTGATCGCGTTTGGTAATTTAAAAAAATTATATATATATTAATATATATATATTTGATTTCTAAAATTATTCGAAATTTTTTAATCGAAGGAAAAACTTAAAATTATGACGGGTGTTAACTATGATTTCTGTTGCGCATCGCTAGAGAAAAAGCTTGGAAATTTCGAAAATATCCATACATTATTTGAAAAGTACGAAAAAATAATTACGTGAAGGCTAACAAGTGGACGAACATTAGTCAGTATTTCAGAAATTACGCGACTTGTCAAACACGAAACATATAGAGAGCTCGATAAAAAATGAGATAATTAGCGTGCTTTGGTTCGAGTCAAAATGATCTATCGGCAACTCTAGTTGTAAAGTTGCGAAGACTAGATATTTAAAAAAAAAAAAAAAAAAATTAGGCTGCGCTCTAAAAATAATAATGTTCATAATATATGGATACAAAAACTAGAAGCTAAAATACATTTACGTTGTTTCTTTTAACGCATCCTTCAAGTCGGGGCTATATAAGACTAAACTGATTTCAGCATAATTAATTGACAATTCTCCTATACATATCACGAAATTTTTGACGCGTAACTGCTTTTGTTTCAGCTGAATGCGACGTTTCCACGTGTTTATTTAATGTAAAGACGGATGCCGAGATAGGATATTTCTCTGGTATTTCGTTATTTCCAAAGTGTAAATCTACGATGTGTTCAGTTTTTTTTGCTATTTGTAAACAGTATGCGCGATAATTTTTGCGCGTTTATTTTCAATCGCCACTTATCGAACTAGGGTTACATTTTTTTTTAACGAAACTTTACGTTACATTCTTACATTTACCAGCGTCTTCTGCAAATGTTGCCGCCATATCGACGTCATTTATTTCTGCCATATCCGACGTATACACGAAGTACATCGATAAACCCAACATGCTGCTTTGCGGTATTCCGGCACATATTTTAAGTTTTGTAGATAAAGATTTTCCGTATTTAATTTGAAATATTCTATCGCGCGGGTATGATTTTTAGGCCAGCAATATACAAAGCCTTAAAATACATTACAAAACATTCACATCCGAATAAATATCTAATATGTACCGACTCATTTAGCGCATTACAACGTATGCAACATCGAATTCAAATTACAAACACACCGACACTATTAATCTCTAAAATATATTACCTATAAATTAACTTCAGCAATCAACCAGCTGACGTTTATATAGACTCCGGCACACTCGGGAATTGCAGGAAACGAAGCCACAGATATAGCAGCTATATAGATCTAAATACAGTTAAATCCATACACACGTTCGACTTGCACACATTCATATCAGAAAACTATATCAACAACATTGGGAAACTTACTGCACTCACACACACCTTTATCAGATTAAACCAAAAACTAAATAACATCGGCACAAAAAATTAGACGATAAGAAGTAGCATTAGTCAGATTTCGTATAGGACACACGAGGCTCACATCGCACCACTTGCTGAATGGTGATCCTCCACCAAACTGCTCCACATGTAATACTCAACGATAAAACATGTGCTATTAGAATGTAAACAATATGATAATCCGAGAAAAACTCACAAATAAAACAATATTACAGGAAAATACCCAAATAATTGAAAAAACTCCTAAAATTTCTCACAGTTATAATTCACAACATATAAAGTATACACAGACGCAAATGATTTCAGTAATCGAGCGTCTTTAAATAAAATAAATAAAAAAGTATCGAATGTCTTTCCTACATGCAGGAACACCGCGGCACAGGTTTTCTTCGAGACTATTTTCTATCTAGCTGACAACGATGCACCTGTTCAAAAGTATTATTGCTCATTTTTAAATTCGAATTGATGTTGTGATATTTCCAACAATAGCTAGAAGTCTTTTATAATTTTTTAAAAATTATTTTTAAAAACAGATTAGATTTCATTTACGAACGAAAATAATTCGATTTATCTATAGGGAGTTTCTCTATGTCGCTCGTATTTCAATTCATCGTCGTGTCTTCTAACTCTGTCTTAAATTATAATCGTTACGTTGTCTGTAAAGTGTGAACGAACTATCATATCTAATAAACAAATAGATTATTATTCGTACAAATAAACGAGAATTATACTAAATACGATGCCTACGCGTCAACATATTTTTCGGTTTCGCCAGCTTGATATATACCCGAAAGATCTTAGCCATCAGGCTCTGCTGGAACAAACGGGATTATGTTTCAGCCGTTCCACGCGTACCAGACCTTATTTTATTATGTTCAACGTCGGTCGATTATCCGGCTTCGCTGTAATCATTTTTATCAGTCTCATTGAGTCTATCTTCGTTCGGAGTTTGACGATTATCGCATCTATTTCCGACGACCTCGGGATAGTTTTTCTTTCTAGCATTCACATCAATTCCGCATATCAGCTGGTTACAACGTTCTTTTTCCTCGTCTTGTTCTGTTCTCTGTTTTACGATTTATGATAAGCTGAATTAGATGGTGCTTTTGTAGATTCCGGATATGTGGCTAAAGTATTGAGATTCGTTTTTTGACAGTAATCGACGATTATATATATATATGTGTGTGTGTGTGCATGTGTATTTAGATATTCGTAATTGGTAGATCGTTATATAGGTATTTGTCACGTTGAATTATCTTCTTCGAATCAGTTAAATCGCATGTCATATCAGTTAGTGAGATGAATTGGCCGGATATACTTCCGAATCCATGAGGCGCACGATGGTTTAAAATTTGAATTCCGCTTTATGTGTACAATCTTCGTGGAGGCTCCTCACCATGTTCACTGACTGATCAGAACTGTGATGCAGCTGATCTAACTGCAGCAAATGATAAAGCCGTCTAGGTCGCTACATATTGGACTGAAGCGTGAAAGATGAAGATTCAGTTAGGCTTGATTCACACTATAGGTACGGTTACGCTCCGGTTTCGGTGCGGTGAAATATTCACAAATGAGAAACAATATAAGCATTCACCCAATCGGTAACGCTCATCTGAATAGATACATAAAACACGTATACATACATATAGAATATGATGCAAATTTATTACTTATATCGGGTTCATTAACAGTAATATTTTATAAATATTACTGTTAATGAACCCGATAAGTAATACATCTCGTTAAAATTTGAGTCGACTAATCATAATTTTAAACGATAATAAATGTGAAATAATTAATTCGAACAATCGGTATAAATTTAGAAGTGAAGAAGAAATAAAAACATCTATTTGATTTTACAAAAAGTATCTTAAAACAACAAGTATGGCCGAATACCTTAAATCACCTTAGCAGAAAATTATATTACTTTATAATGAATCAAATTTGAACATTTAACATTAATTATACGAAAGAGAGAGAGAGGGACAGAAAGAAACTTGAAAAGAACCAACAAAGGATCTGCTAAAGCATTTTCGGGTAAAATTTATTCTAAAAGTTCAATTTGTTGATAGAACGATAATCTTTCGAAGCGGTCAATTCCCCGAAAAGTGTATTTTAGAATTTTATGAAGGGGAGCCTTATTTCTGGCCAAAGGTTCAAACAGAAGATAATTAAGCCCCACATAGGAACTTGTCGATCTGAAATCTCTTAATGCTCTGTAATAAATATATATCTTGTATTACGTTTTATATATATATATATATATATATATATATATATATATATATATATATATATATATAAATTTTATTATTATTACATTATAATATTATATTTATTTACATTTATAAGTTTATTTAAAGCGACGTGCATATATGTAGATTAAATGTAATTTGCATGTTTCCACAATGTTTTAAAAATATGATTGCTTGTAAAAAAATGATAATTGTTGAAATAATATTCGCTTTTTCAGTTTACTAATAATTTTGCAACCGATTGCGTTTAAAGTTGAAGCATCATTTTATAGGCCAGACAGTGGTGAAATTTAGAACGCATTAAATTTCGACATTTTAATAAAGCAACTTATAAAGGTCGCAACTAAATCAATGTTGAAATGTTTTTTTTTAATATTAAGTTTTGATTTTTTTAAAACTGTGTATATATATATATGTATGTATACGTATATTTTTGTGTGTGTAAACAGAGACATTCTTTACCACATGTGTGTATATACTCTCCCTTACACACGCGCACAGGCATATGTATACACATAAGTATGTGTATTGGTGTATATACATACATACATTGTATATATATATATATATAATTTTCACTTTTACTCTTTAAAATTGGAAAGATACGTATTTTGGAATTTTGAATTTCGATTAAAAAACTTAAGAAAGTGAAAAACTAATGAAACAGTAAAAAATAATTGGGCAGGCGTAATTGCTATATTATATATATATATATATATATATATATATATATATATATATATATATATATATAAAATCTAGATATACATATATGTATCATCGTGCTGTAATTAAGTCATAATTTATATTAATAATAACGTAAGTAATTAATAAGACTGTGGAAATAACTTTTAACGATAATTACTTGCATCCGTTAACGAAATAAATTATTGTTAGTATTATTTTTATATTAATTTTTTAAATATTAACGAAATAACCGCATGTTTTTCTAGCTACCTCAACTTGGTTTGTGCGATGATTACCCTTTAAAATCAATAAAATTACTCCCATATTAATGAGTGACATTTTTATCATATTAAGGCTTATACCAGGTTAAATTTGAACGACTGTATTTATTTGACCTAGATCAGTTAACAGTGGATTAAAAACATTGTAAAGCTTAATAGCGTATGTAGATGTAATCAGAATTATATTTTCGTTACATTTATACTGATGTACACACACACACACACACACACACACATATTTACTATATATAAATTTGAAAAATTATAATTATTTTACCGAAATCGGTGTAAGATGGTAGGTTGTATAACACTTTAATGTTTATCTTGTACGCAGACGTAGTCAAGGCTGATTTTTATGGTATTTATATTGTTTCGGTATACACGCGCTCACCAACACACATACATACGGGCATATGGCGTATCAACTAACAAAGTGCATCTTCAACAGAGTGCACATGCAATATTATATATATATATATATATATATATATATTATATAATATTAGATAGTTTTCTTAGAAGTGAATCAATCCCAACGTTCTATTGAATTTAATTAATCGGGCGTTCGGTATTTCCGGGCTTAGATGCAGTTCGCGGTTGCAACCTTGCCGATGATAATTATACTGTTTTGCGCTATGCACATGCGGCTAATACAAAGGAAATTATTGCAATTTCGCTTTCCGCGCAATGTCGACCTATTCGAATACCCAGCTAACTTATTTATTTATATCTGGCGTTTGAAAAAATAAATATACACAAACACATACACACACAATATATATATATAAGAATTTATATATTATCTCTTATTATAAATAATTGGGCGTTTTATTCAATACCGTACAACCAAACCAATAATGACGAAGCTGTTTATTGTATTACCGTCTCTTCTGTTCGTTCGTTTTCTCTTTCTGAGTGTCTTTTTCAAGGTCGCGCTTAATTCTGCGTCCCGTTTTGGTCTCTAGTCTTTTGAGATATATTAAATTTTAAAATTTAATAATAATATTCGGCTCAATAATAACACAAATATATGTCCGAAAATCGAACATAATAATATATAGTCGTATGCGAATATTAATCAAAACTGATGACGATCGGTTAAGAAATTTTATATCGGACATGAATTTTCAAGATTTGTTGAATTTAATGGCCGAATTAAACTAATCTTTTAAACCATTATAAATAAAAATTAAATTACTTGAGAATGCAAAAATGTTTTATATATGTGTATATATATATATATATATATATATATATATATATATATATATATATATATATATATATATATATATGTATATGTATATATATATATATATATATGTATATGTATATATGTTGCTGTATTGGAGAGTAGTGATTTTATGAATCAACAAAACAAAATAAAAACAAAGTTAATCACTATAAAAGTTATTTTATCAATGCAACGCTTTTCGAGAATAACGTCGTTTTCAAGAACATCCAAAAAGTTACAAATAAATTAACAGAAAGATTAGTATGTATAATAAAACTTATATATATATATATATATATATATATATATATATATATATATATATATATCGATTTACATTAGCCAGATGTAATTTAATTTAGTAAAAAAATTCATATTTACAATAACATTTACTTATAAAACCGATTGTAAAATTAATTCTTCATCAAAATTGATTATATTATTTAATAAATTATTACTATATTTTATAATTTGTAGTTTTTCTAATAAGTTTTTTTTTAAATTTATATTCTATGTGTAAAATTTTTATATTATCTGTTAGATTTTCTATATTATGTTTTTCTCCTCTACAATGCTTACCAAAAAGTGATTTATCATCATTTTCATTTTTATTAATAATATATTAGATATTGATATACACAGAAAAAACACACTAACAGATGTAATATTTCCAAACGATTCATTTCATGCAAAATCACATAAAGTAGCTAGCTTAAGAAATTATTGTAAAATCATACGATATATAAATCTGAGGGCTTTGTTCTGAAACCGCTGGATGATCTTATCCGATTCGATTTTTTTGCGCATCCCCACGATGGTGCAGCGTAGCTTCATATTAGTTTTAGCATAGTATTGTATATTAAAAGCTTGTTTCGTAGTGGCAGCTGCGATCGGTATCCTATATGCCAGTATAGGTTTCTCAGTTTTAAATTCCTTTCTCTTCTTCTGTATACGAACCTTCCAGATTATAGTGCAATCTAAATGTACTCCAAGATATTTCACCTCTTTGCTTCTCGGTACCAGTATATTGTTTAAAGTTAACTCTGCTTATTATGAACATTTCTATTGGAGAATGAGACGTGTGTGCATTTTTAGGATTTATTTGGAGATTACACTTTGGTGTCCATTGAAGTATAGTGTTTAGCGTTGTCTGTAAGACGACAACGACCTCGTTACATGCAATTACCATCGTGTTGCAAATGTTGCTACTTGTACATGTTCATAAGATGGTAAGTCAGCGATATAAAAAAAATATAATACAGGTCCCAATACACTACCCTGTGGCACACCAGCGTGTATAGGGTATATTTCCGAGTAATCATCATCGTATTTGACTTGAAATAGCCTGTCTGTTAAATGGGATTTTGCAGTAATTGGTAATATTTTGCTGGGAAAATCTTTTAAATTTTATATAATACGCTTTCATGCCATATTTTGTCAAAGGTTTTAGCGATATCTATAAAAATTGCTTCGTTGTATTTTTTATCCTTAATTCCTTCTTCAATTGTTTCCACAATTCCGTGTATTTGCTGTTCAGTAGAGTGTGAGTTTCCGAAGCCAAATTGATGTTGCGAAATTACTTTGTTTTCTTCAGCAATTTTATTTAGTTGATTTAGTATTACGTTCACTAGTAGTTTACCATGGGTTGAAAGTAGCGAGATGGGTCTATAGGATGTAAGCTTAGTGCCATCCTTTCCAGGCTTTAGTATCATAATTGTTTCCGAGAACTTCCATTAAATTGGGAAATGTGCTGTTCTGACAATGGAATTATATATATATATATATATATATATATATATATATATATATATATATATATATATATATACATTAGTAGTATTAGTGAACATGTTCATAAAATTAACACATCCGAACAACGTGTATATTTGACGGTTTAAATCAGATTTCTATATACGGAAGTACATTTTGCGTTTATAATATATCTATCACGTACATTCGTTAATTTATTTCTCAAAGCTATTTTATATTCCTAATTCATTTTTTATAATCCTAGTATTATATTCATGTGTATATACATATATCATCATCATCATCATCATACATATATTTGTGTGTGTTTAGAAATTATGTGAATAAATAAAAATTTTTGAAATTCTAACGGTCGAAAGATTTTTTGTGATTTCACCGGTTATACATTTAAAAAAATAACAGTTTATTTAATTTTTTTTTTTTGTAAATTTTAAAATGCAAATTAATTGTTGGGGAACAACCATATGTCGTCAGTATTAGAATACAGAAGGGTAGCAAAATATTGGTCCCGGAAAAACGACGGACAAATACCAAAAACTCTTTATAGGTGCTGGTTTTGTGACGTCACGTGTTTATGTTCCCCCTATAATATTAAGGAAACATACTGGTATATGTGTTATTACTACGGCGAATTCACTTTCTTTTCAATTGGGTTGTTGAACCCACTATTATATATATATATAGATAATAACGCTATTTTTTATTATTTCCCGGGAACATTTTTTTTTATTTTAATGCCGGGTAGCGTATATATATATAATATATTATATATATATATATATATATATATATATATATATATATAATGTAGTCTACATTATTAAACAGCATCTTTCCTTCACAATGATTATAAATCAGGGGGATTTTTTCATGTTGGTGTTTTAATAATGCCGAATAGGGGCAGGCCTTTTGATCTGTATTATTCGCACAAATAATAATTCAAAGAGACGTCGGGTCATCAACCTTATTATAAACCGTCTGATGTATGTAGTTTTAAGTTTGGAAGGGTAATTTCGTTCGTAAATATCTATACACCGAAAGTAAAGGTTGTACCTTCCTTTTTTTATTTTATTTTTGAATTAATTTACCACGTTCTAATTGGGCATCGGTTATCGTACAGTCTGATTAGTTTACACGGGGGTATATACATATATATAAATAAATAAATACATAAATAATTATACATACGTATACACACACACACACATATATATATAAAATATACACTTGTATGTATGTATGTATGTGACACACGTATAATGTAGTTATATACACGTGCGTGTGTGTTTATGTGCGTGTCTAGGCTTGTATATTTACGTAAATTCAGGATAAAATTTGTAGTTTATACTCAGTATTATAGGCATTTTTTTAGCAACCTATATTGTACGAAGATACCGGCTGAAATAACGAGGTTTTTATAGGCATTATTCTTTTTGTTCGATGATGTAATAATGAAAAAATAAAATAGAATAAACGATTTGTTACTTTGTACATCTTATTATAAATTACGTACAAATTTTTCTAATAAGGGCGGTCCTCATAGTTCGATCTGCCCATCGCGGCATTTCACATTGGCACGGATGCGAATGGTCTAATTCTCGATGACACCGCCGCCACTGCCGCATAGGATCTTGGTGAATTTAATCGATAGCCTCGATAATGTTGGCTTTAAGGGCTTCGGTCGATTGGCCGCTTATTGGCCTAGACCTGCGACTAGCGGTGTTGAATAGTACGCGATCATGGTGGTCAATTTACGTTATCAGTGCGAAAAATTATCTTACATTGAAATCGTTCGTCTAGAATATATCTATCGCCGCGTTCGCTGTCTGGCATGAAACGTGCGATCAAATTTGACCTTTGTAACGGAATAATAAACAACAGATTAGACACACGCCACCAGATCATCGTTGCAAGATACTATATCATATATATATATATATATATATATATATATATATATATATATAAAATTGGCTTTTAGCTGTTGTGTGGCTTCATTAAATAAATAAATAAATAAATAAATAAATATATACATGAAAAAAAATACATATATATGTGTGTACGTGTCTGTGTATATATATATATATATATATATATATATATATATATATATATATATATATATATACTTAAATATAAAGTGATGAAAAATGAAACTGGAATATAAAAAGAAACATATATTACTTACGTGGATATGATTGTTGCTCACAATTTTTTGCAGATGTGACATATAAATATATATATATATATATATATATATATATATATATATATAATACTTAAATGTGGGATAAAATTTATTTTTGTTGTAACGGAGTCCACATAGCAGCTAAATAGCCAATTGCAGAATATATATATATATATGTGTGTGTGTGTGTGTAAGTATATTTACATGTAATAATTATCAAGTTATCGAAATTTTATTAAAAATATTTCAATAGTAATTGGTTTCTACCGAACTGGTTTGTTCGTTGATATGTTAATGTGTACCGTAACATTCCTAGTAAATAATCATATATCAAAAAGTGAAAATATTTGAAAACTTTCATAGAATAAATTGCTAGGTGGTTTCTATGAAAATAGAACACCTGCTGAATTTAGTTTATATATATATATATATATATATATATATATATATATATATATATATATATATATATATCATTATACAAAACAGTCTTTAGTTTCCTTGTTCAACGAATTTATTCACTTCTTTACCCTTTATTGATATACACGGTGTTCTTAGTCCAAGAAATATTTTCACTTCTTCAAATTTTTTGCCACTTTTCTCCTGTTTCCTTTGATTTATTAAAATATAAAACGGCTATATTCTCTCTTTTTCTGATGTATCCCGCTGCTGCTCGTTGGTTATTATTGTCATTATCAACGTCCTCCCATCGTCCTACCGATCTTCACCATCCTTTTGTGTATCGTTTTTGCCTTTTTTTTTTCGCAAGTCGTTCCTCTTGTATATAGTGGAGTGTTCCTTCCATACCTTCATCTATCGAAACTGCTGGAAGGGTTTTATTAGTAGACGTTATGTTACCCTGAAGCGGGAAGTATATACTCGTTGTGTGGTATATATGGCATACTTACTGCTTCATATATATATATATATATATATACATATATACGAATAACGGTGGTGCGTCGTGGAAGACTCTGCTACTATCGGCGAATTTGCTATTTGGTTCTGGTGGTCGGTTGCTAATTCGCGAATCTGGTTGTCAGATAACATAATGTATCGGGTCCACGTTCGCCCGCGTTTGTCTTTTTTATGTTCTCTCATTATTCGTATTTCTCGACGGTGATGCTGTTTTGGTGAAATTTGACTTTTTTTTTTTTTTTTTTTTACTTGTAATTTCTGTTTTAATATTTTTATTGGTTTAAAAATTAAAATATTTCCATTCATCTCTGTCGCGTGATCAACGCATCGCGTTGGTATGCCGTTTTTGCGAAATTATTGTAACTCGTTTTTAATGACAAAGTAAGTTTGATGCAGTAATTATTATTATTACTATTATTATTAACCGTTTTTTTTTAAATGTCTGTATTTCTTTAATTTTACCTTGCGCTTTCATTGCAATAGTATTGAACACTAATTTTGTACGGAAATTATTATGATGCAGTTTAAATTCAAAGCGCAACAATTTACACACGCACAATCATCGTACTTATGCTTAATAGCTATTTTCAAATTAAATACGCATAGGCAACAAACATATACGCACATACATGCATATAATGCATATCGCAATGATTTATATATATATATATATATATATATATATATATATATATATATATATATATGTATATTTATATGTTTGTTTTATAGTTGTAGAATAATTATTCCATCTCATTTTTAAACAATCAATGATATCTTTAAAATTATACACACGTTTTAAGCATCATGTTACATTAATATTTGAAAAGTGCTATTTGTGTTCCATAGTTAGATGATTGAAATTTCATAATGGAACCATTATTATTGTTAATAGACTATAGCAGCTGCCTAAATCTTAAATTTATACAGAACGCGCGCACACACGTATGTATAATAATACGAGGATGATGGTATATTATATGTCATTTTTTAAATTATTGCGTAACATGATCGTTTACACACCGTAATGTCGAAATAGCAATATTTTTTGCCAATATCATTACATTATAGCTTTTGATTCATGTTTGAAGTGACTAAAGCAATTTTTAGTTATAATGATGAAGTACTGAAGTTTTAACTGATAATTTACATATCGATGATTCACGTATATTCATACCTATATAGCGTACCCATTTTTGATATTTTGTACATTATTTTTGAAAATTTTGCTCGGTTTATGCTTTATTTCCAAGCCATATGAAAATAACTATTACGTATATGTATATATATATATATACCCGTGGCTCCAGATCCCACTACAAGAAGAAAAATGTAATTTTGAGAATATAATTCTGGTGATCAAAGATTTTATTTTATTCGTCTAATATCGTGTCCGATGTATAGTGAATTGACCAATGTGTTAGATTTTTCAAGCATCGCAGGCCACACCATCCCGATTATATACCAGCCTGATCACCTGTGTTCTAAATTCAGCCCGGTCATTTTGACAACTATTTTGTACAAACGTATAAACAACCGTCCGAAGACTTTATTGTCGTGGGAAAATTTAAGAGGAACTGAATTAACATGTGGTCGACGAATTCATTCGTTGTTCTAGAGAATTTGCCACGTTTTCATTACTTCCAAACTTTATTATCTTCGTGTACGTAGTTCAAATTTAACGATTTCTGTCCTTTGCGTTATGTTTCCTTTACTTACTACTACTAATGGTTACGTTATATTTTTATCGTCCTTCAATTCACATATTTAATCTTTAATTCGTAGTACAATAATATACATATATATATAAACGGATCTTAATAGAAAGTATACCCTTCATATATGTCTATCTATTTATCCATACCTATAAATATAAAAATATATATATATATTATACGTCCACATATATCCATATTCTAATGAAATCTGTCTGATGATTTGTTTTGCCTTTAAATTCTTTTTAATATATATTGTTTCGCAACTAGGGTGGGTCAATGTTGGCAGTCTGCAATGGCCATTTCTTTCGGTGACGTGTTTCTAATCCGTTTTTTATTATTTCGTTACAAATTTCAGATTACCGTGTCACGTTTGATGGTGTTATAGGTCATACAGCGGGCGCCACGATATAGATATTCTGCACGAACGATTTGAGGATAGGGTTGCCTATCGTAGAGATGACGTGAGTTGATCACTACGGTTGTCTAATATTTAACCCCGCTAGACTTTTTCTTATGTTTTTTTCGCAAGTCGCGGGTCTATGCTAATAAGCGGCTATAGATCAATGTTTTTAAAATCAACATTGACCGAGAAGGAGGAAAGGATGGATAGCCCAACAGTTATGAAAGCGGATATTGAGCTTAATAGACGAAAAAAATTAAATCGAGATTCCGTTTAGCGAAACGGGTATTCCGTAACTTAATGATTTCGAATTAAAATGTAATTAATACTTTATTGTTCAAAGTAATGTTTTACTGCAATACTTTAGACCATCAGTTTAGGCTCAGCTACTCCCCTTTACGATACTTTATAATATGTTATAGCAACCGTCTTGTACACTCACATTTTCGCCGGGTTTGCGCGCCAGATTCAGTCATCGAATGTGTACATGCACGCACTTATAACTCCTATACGAGATAATATTTATGCTATAATTTAGGCGTGCTAGATGCATAAATGCGAGAATTATCTATACATGTATATATACAACATATACCCGCACACACACATATATCCTAGGTACACGCATGTACTAGTTACACGTGTGAACAATGAAACACGCTTAAATATTATTGCGCAGAGCACGCGCAGAAATATATTCGGTCTTATACGTATAATTTTATTCGGCGCTGAAAAGTTTTGTCGCTGTTCCGCCGCCGAAGTGCTAGTAAAGTAACCCGTGGCATTTCTTGTGTAAAGCAAATAATCGAAATTGTTGGACAATACCATCTCGTATCCTAAATTTAATTTAATTTTATTCTATTCTCTCACGTGGTGCGATATATATATATAGTACGTACATATTCAGCGTTTTCTACATATCGCTACTATAACAACGACAATAATAATAATAATAATAATGAGTGTACAATACTAACTACAAGTCCGAATAGCGAAAAAAGAATATCTACAAATTCTTTCGAAACGCGATGTCATCGCGGATTTCAGAAAATTTTCCGAATATACTTCCGATAACATTTTCATTCTAACTAGAATATCTAGTGGACGAAAGTGAAATTAGTAATATTGGTGGATAGAAAATCACTCGGTAACACGTAAGAACGGGGTGATGTTCGTCTCCGTGAACAGAATAAGAAAAATATAAACTGAAAAAAAAAGAACCTTCTCAAAGGACTGAAATGAAAAAGTCGAATTTAGTAGGTAAGAAATATTGCAATCCCACCCTGTTGAGAAACTTTTGTGCATAGACGCGAAATTTAAACAAAATCGAAAAAATCCAAAAGCTATATACCTTAAAAACGTTAAACCTACATAGCCCAACTCGTAATAGTGCCAAAATCGTTGAGCCCGCATAACCAAACTCGTCATTAATTTTAAAACCGTAATAAACTTAAAAACTGTAAACTCCAAGCCGTTAAACTGGTGTAGCCCAACTTGCTGCGAACTTAAAAATACCCGTACAGCCGAAATATCACGAAAGGGTTACCCGATTTAAAGGTTTAGGGTTTTTGAATTTATGACGGGTCCAATTATGCGGGTTTATCGTCTTGGGGTTTATGGATTTTCCCTTGTAGAGAATTCCTGATAAGTAATTAGCATTAATCCGAACCTGATTGCGCTTGTAGTTTGGGAAATATTCGAGCTAGAAAATAGTAGCAGTGCATTCGAAACTGTACACATCGGGCACGAAAGGGTTCCCCCTCCATTTTAAAGTTCTGATCTAAATATCGGTATTCGACATTAAATTTAGAACGGCGTAACGAGATAACTCTCGATTCCGGAAGATGTAATCAGTTAATCGATGCGGGGAAATCGAATCGACTTGAAAGTTGATCGACTCAAGTCGAATCGATTCGTAATCGCCGAGATCGACTCAAATTCGAATTTATTCAGCTTTTTTAATTTCTAAAACAGTTTTTTTTTTTTAACTAAATAAATAAAATGTTACGCTAAAAAAAATTGCGAGTTTATTTAACAATTTAACGTATATTTAAATACGAAAAAAAAAAACCGAAGAATAAATATTTTATTAACGGTTATTTTGAATTTTAATAAAGAAATATCATTTTTTGTTTTGTCTTGTTGACCGTTTGATGGTAAGAATGTTTCCTGTCGATGAAAACACTCTTTTTGAAATGCACGAATATTTTGAAGCCAATTTACGATTGAGTATTTTTCGACACGCGAACTCCAAAACGTTGTCGCTTCTAGGAATCTGCCTTTTCTTTAAATATCGGTCAAATTTCGATTTAGATTTTGATAAGTCATCCTCCGGGAACGTAGTTCAAGGAAATACTTCGTTTATTTTTTGGTATTTATTATTGTCTATCAACTCGATCAACTCGCTTTGACGAATAGATTTTTAACAAAAAAAAAAAAAAACGAATTGATAAACTCCGGAATCGATTCTCATCGATAGAACTAGAGATGATAATACTTCGAGAAAAATGCTATTCAGAATTAAAACGACGAAGCAATATTATAATTAGTACGATTTCGGTTGTTTATAAAAAAAAAATTGAAATATTTTGATAAATGGAAACGATCTTAGCGGCATTTTGAGGTTTAATTTCTCGATGCTTGCATTATTACTATTATTATTTTTATATGTAAGTTCGTCTATTGTTACGTCTTTCTAAAATGAAATTAAAACGGTAAACAAACGAAATATAGCGATATAGAGCTGCTTTAGATATCGGTTGTTATCGCGTTAGTTGGATAAACGCCAGTATGTGTAATGTGATAAAAGTATAATGACCCGTCGTAGGGAAATACGAATCGAAAAGATAAATTAATATAACGCTAAAAAGTCGTTATAAAACGTACGGTGGAATTAAATTGTTTGTTTTTATTTTTATTTATTTATTTTTTAAGTATTTTACTCTTGGGCGATTTTACGTACCATCCAGTTGACAGGCCAATATGACTGTGTAAGGTTTTTTTTAATCTAGATGCGCAGCGTCATACCGCCAATATATATATATATATATATATATATATATATATATATATATATATATATATAACGAGCATTGTACAAGGAAATGAGAAATAAGTTGTTGACCGTTTCTTCAATGCTGTCTTATTTAAAAATGTACTTTTTAAATATTCTCGTGAAAATGACTACAAACAAGCTGCTATGCTATATGCATATACACATACTTAAAAAAAAAAAAACAGAACACTAAGTCACACTAACGCCATGCTGGGAGGATTCTAAAAAAATATAAATACATCTTAAAATTAATGTTACTCTTCTTCAACAGCCATACACACACACACGTATATATATATATATATATATATATATATATATATATATATATATATATATATATATATATATATATATATAAAATAATGTTCTGGCTAACGCAGTTGGCATATGCGAATCGACTATTTTACAAAATTAGGTCATTAATGCCAACTTCTCCTACGCAAAAATAATTATTATTCGCTGATGTAATTACCAGCACGTGTTAATTATACAGTAGAATATAAGACGTTCAAAAAATTATTGTCTACATACGTACTATAAAAATATTTATGTTTTGTGTTTATCTAGATACATATAAGAAAAAATATGGGTGTATATTTTCTATGTATTAATGTAATACACACATACATATATATATATATATATATATATATATATATATATACATATATATGTATATATTGAATTGTTAAAAACTTAATTAGATTTGTACAATTATAATTGTATGCTCATGTTTGAAGAAATATGAAAATATGGATGCATTTGGTTCTTTTAAAATAAAACTAATATATAATACATATTATATACAAATATGAATATATATATATACCTAGGCGAAAGAGGTTTACACGTTATTTTTGAATTAAAAATAATTGCGTACATAATTATAACTATCGCGTAGAATTTTGTTTTATAAATATTTCCGGTGTTATAATCGTAAATGTCCGTTGACGCTTAATGTTTTTTTATTTTTTGTGTTTTTTTTGGGGGGCGATTTCTCTTAAAATAATTCTATCATAGATTAAAAAATAAAATAATTTTCGGAAGATATATGTGAAAAGCAAAAATTTCTAAGCTTATATAATATCTGAACGGTTAATGCGATCGAGTTGAATTTTTCAACGTGCATTTAAATAAGTATCGAGAATAAGACGTTAAAAAAAAATTGATTCGAAATTTGTAAAATTGCAATTTTGTTAAGTTTGACTTTTTTTTTTTTTTATCGCGATACATAACCAACCAAAACCACCTTTTTAAAAATACATCGGTCAAAATTAATGAGACGACTCGATATCGTCCAAAAACTAAAATGTGCCGCTGAAACAATTTTATATTATTTTCGTTGTATATACCGTGTTTTTATGATTACATATTTGTTTTGTTTTTTTTTCATTTTTATAAGATAATCGAGCACTTTTCCTCAGTTCTCCTCAGTCTAGGACTTAACGTATAGTTTCCCGCGAGCCAAGAAAATACCGCATTTATCTAAAATGTACAATAGTCAAACGTGGAAAATAATTAGTCTTGTACAATGTATATTACTTGTTGTTGCGAAGTCAAGGAAACATAATGACAAAGTATTAGTCCTTTAACGAGAGTTTACGTTATATCGAATCGTACAATGGCGACCGATAAGGAAACATCTAGTCCCGGGATTTAACACATTAGATGAGAGTTTGCCTAAAATAATAATAATTCTTCTATATATAAATAATTTTGACGGAGTTTTTTTTTAAATTATTATTATTAATCTTTATTATTTTGGTGCATCTTGTTTTTCTTTTTTCTAGACTTTCGAAGGAATGGTTGATTAAATTTAATACAAATACAAATTTCGTAGTTACAAGCTTTTAAGTTGATCCGTTAAGAAGATTTTAAAAAATAGTTCCTTTCAAACTATTTGAAAATTTTAGCTATTTCAAATAATGTTCTAAAACTATTAATGAATGATGCAAGGCACAATTAAAAATTGATACAAAACTATATATATATATATCATTATATATATATATATATATATATATATATATATATATATATATATATATATATATATATATATATATATATATATATACGTATGTATAAAATACACAACTTTGCGTGTGTCTTAAAATTGGTTTGGCCTCCCTGTTATTAAGGTTGATGCACCTTTAGCCTACTTGCCGTAGTCGAATGATCGAATAGACAATTGATAGTAGATTAACCAACATCATGTAAATGATTTAGACGAAAAAAAATTGCGAGGAAAGCATGGTTCGAATAGGTATTCGATGAATGCGTACGTTACTCGCTAACCAACGTTAGATGTCGATTGGCTGTGTCGACGATTGACCTGTAGTTCAATTTGTTTTCATTTTGCCAGTCTGTTTTCTTTTTTTTTTGTTCATATTTTCCCAGTGATTGTTAAATATCGAAACTGAACATGATGCTGATGATATTGATTATTATTATTGCTGTTTTAATGATTAATGTCGTTATTACCGATATTGTAATCAAAATTCTTGTAGTAGTAATATTATTATTATTATGATTATTATAGTAGTGTGACATCATAGGTCCTGTTTTAATTTTTGATGTGTTTAATATAACTTCAACAGGTTTTCCTTTTCTATAACACACACACACATATATACATACATACAAGGTTGCACGAGCAGCCGAAAATCCATCAGTTAGATTCAAATTACGATCCTCAACGTTTTTGAGTGTTAGATGAGGGGAAGAGACGTTTGTTGCTTATTAGTTATTAGAGTTTTAAACGACAATTAGATGTTCATTATATATATATATATATATATATATATATATATTATACGTGTGTGCGCATTTATAAATAATGTATATATACATAATATTTATTGTTCTTCCTTTTTTTTACGTCTCGCTTAATTATGTTTCATTTTGTATTATAAAACAGAGTATGCATACTACCCTCCCATTCGTTGAACAGGTCAGACGTCGACTTTTTTATTTACTTTTATTCTAATTTTTTTTTTTTTTTTTGACTTTCGACTGAAGGACCCTTTTAACGACGATCGCTATTACTAGTACACTGTTAATGTATACGTATATTCCGTGTGCACGCGTAATACGTTTGCGAATTTATTATTACCGAATAATTTAAATGGATGTTATTTCGTCTTGCTTTATCGTGATGATTCGGTGTTCTGGTTTTTAAAAATAAATTCGCAGATAAAATAGAGGCGGGACCCAAATTTAACTTTCTTAAGAGGGAGAAAAAAGTTCATCTTACCCTAGCCGCGGAGATAGATCATTGACCTGTTCCTCCTGCTGCTCCTGCGCCACCTCCTCGTGTTTCTGCGTACTATGGTGACCGCGTTATTAGATTCGCCGTCTTTCTTTCTCTTTGTGGCCGTCTACATCTCGTTCTAATTATATACGAAGTCGCCATGTGTCTTCATAGTTTTTAATAATCAAATATTATAGGTCTCTGTCTTTTGCGATAATAATTTGCCTAGGGTCATTTTTTCGCGGGAGGTTGACGGTTCTCACTCGTTGTCTTCTAGGGCCAATCAAATTTCTCTCGACACATACGTTACGTACACGCACACACATATATGTTGTATATATATATGTGTGTGTGTATATGAACTTTCAAAAAGGTCAGTCGGTCTTCTGTCAATTCTAGAAACGGTTATTATCTTGATCAAAAAGATACGATAATTATAACGGGGGGAAGTATTTTCTTTTTCAAATAAATATCGTTATAATAATAAGCCTAATGGACACGTCAACGCGTTAATCAAGTCTCGCATACATATTACTATATAATTAATTATAAACAAACAAAATAAAACACAATCGCTAGAAGTTTTTTAATCGCGAAGCTTTTCGACAGTTACGTCATTTTCAAGCGCGAATTAAAATTATTACATCTTTTTGTGTATATGAAAAACCCATAAACATTTCTGGTTTTTCGTATATAAAAAAAGATGTAATAATTTTTAGTTCGCGCTTGAAAATGACGTAACTGTCGAAAATCTTTGCGATTAAAAAACTTTTAGCGATTGTGTTTTATTTTGTTTGTTTATAATTAATTAATAAAATCACTACTCTCCGATATATTCAACTTTTAATATTACTATATGACTGTGAAATGTAATTCAAAACTTTATCTCAACCTTTAGACTAAAATCAGAGAGAGTTTCGAATTAATTTCGAAGGTTTGTAATAAGTATTTCGCTAAGTCGCATACTTTCAGATTTGATGTTAGTTATCTCGTAAAATTTAGATCAATCTTCCTTATTAATTATCTCGGTGGAAAAAAAAACACGAAAAAATTAATTGAAATTTGATTATTTTAAACTTAATCTCGTTTAAAGATTTATTATCCACCGGATGGCTCACCAAGCAGAATCCTGACGGATATCATTAAAGATGCGCCTGGAATCGCTGCATATGAAAAAGGATGTACGCCGACTACGATGATGATGATGATAAAGATTTATTAGTCTCGAAACACGTTCAACGAAATCCATCTCGAGACGAGAACGTGTTAAGCTGTTAATATATACAGATGAGGAGATCCTTTTGTGCAGGGAAACCTTTTAAGTTCTGTATAGTTTTTAAATTTCAGATTGTTTGCTCTAATAGATTATATATTTAAAAACTTCGTTATTATTTTTAATAAGTCTACAAATATTATTAAGAGATATTTCTAGATTTAAATAAATTTCGGTTATTTATATATTTTCGTTAATTACTCGTTTGATCAAATAATTTTTATTTCACTAGGTATCAGTGTTTATTAAGTTTTAAGTTAACATATAATAGCCTAATTGTTATCGATAAAAATTGTGTTTTTTAATTCACCGGTAATGAGCGTTTCAAAAAATTATTAAAATGACAACGATTACGTTTGTCTAGAGCTTTACATGTTTGATATGTATTTGACGCAAATCACTTTACAGATTGTTTCGTTTTAATTTCCATCTAAGGGGAAAACATCGTTCTAAACATGCTCCCAGAAGAAACGTTTAAACGGTTATGACGACGATGTTGCAAAAATTAACTCCAAATAAGTTCAGGCTGTTGTTTTTTGATAATCATCGATAACGAGAAAACTTGAAATTTTAATTTTATATTTACGTGTAGTAATTATTTCAAACTATTTTTTTGTTTATTTTCCGCATTAAAGCGCTATCTGTACGAAATAATAGTAACTTATAGTTAATTTTACTTTAACATAGTCCGCTAGATTTCATATTTAAAAGATTCCTTTTCGAAGATTTTTGAAAACTTGAAAACACATCTCGCTAAGGATTTAACAATGCGTTATATACGTTTGATGAGTAGTTTAATTTGTTACCATTTCTAATTATGTATGTAATGTATGTATAATATGTGTACATACAATATATATATATATAGGTATGTATATGTCGTGCAAAGTTTAAAACTGGTTTTTCTAGACATAAATTATGAAATTAGTTTGTGCTAATAGTAAATCAACGATACTAAACTTTTAATAAGGTCGATGAACCGTTCATATACATATACATACATATATATATATATATATCTATATATGATAATCATTTGCAGGTCATTTTCTTATCAGATTAATTTCAACTGATAAGAATATATTACTTTACTTTCTTTTTAGTAAAAAGGGAATTGACAAATAATGTTTATATTATGACTGCGGTAAGGTGATTGCTTAGAACAGTTGATTATCAGCGTATCTAGACTCAACAGATTAATGAAACTACAATGTTCATATTTAAGAAAATCCTGGAAATGCGTATATTAATACTGTACTATTATTATTATGTTGACCGGTTTTTAAATTGTAATGAGGCAATTGCGTTCAAATAATCTCTATTTATTTACTTATTAATCCTATTTTTCTCTATATATTTTTTTAATCATATTTTCGTATTAAATTAAGGCTATGTTGAATTAATTTAGTATTATTAGAATGGTGTATTTTTAAATGCAAGATTAGATGAGCAATTTCGATTTTTATTTATCGTTGTATTTTCAGGAATATTGCATTTGTTCGTTCAAATATGCGTTTTATGAACGTTAAAAAATAAAATAAATATTACTTTTAACAAATTATAAATAATACGGCAGTAGGAGTTAAACGTAGAATTTGTAAAATGCAGTTATATAAACCTATACGCAAAAGACGCAGAATAGCATCTGTTAGTAAAATATTCGTTAAAAGTGTCAGTTTATTTGCACAGTAATATGAAAGGAAAGTGTCGATTTTTCCGTGCATATATTACGTAGCACTTTCACTGAGCCATCATGGGTATGTTAATAAAACATTTCAGTTGTATATTGTACTCCAACCAACTACACATACATACACACGCATACAAACAATATATTCATGTGTAGTGTTTATGTTTGTTGTAACAATTTATGAACTAAGACTGACCCACTAATCGGCTTCGATAAAACAAAAGAATTAAAATTTTTAATAAATCGGAGTCGAACTCTGAATATATAATATACATACATATATATATATATATATATATATATATATATATATATATATATATATATATATATATATGAATATCTAGCACAAATAAGAGAAGAGAATAGACCATAGAGGAATACTGGGTTGTAAATGTATATAAAACAAGGACAGATATGGGTAAAACGGACATAAGGAAAATTCACTCTATACAGTATGTTTTGAACACGATTTTGTCCACAAATAAATTTATCTAAACCGTCGAATTTAGAAAAGGAATACCAACCCTCTCTCTCTCTCTCTCTCTCTCTCTCTCTATATATATATATATATATATATATATATATATATATATATATATATATATATATGTGTGTGTGTGTGTGTGTGTGTGTGTGTGTGTGTGTGTGTGTGTGTTAGGTATACTTCTGAATATGTGTACTGTTATGTACGATAGTTATATTTAGTTCAAGTCCTCTACGGGTTATATAGTATGATATTAATTTCGGATAAAAATATATACGTTATCTTATACTTAATAAAAATGAAAGGAATAATAATTTTAACTTGAAAAGTTTGAAATATAGTGATCTTTAAAAATGAACAATAAAAAAAAGGAGTTAAAATCACTAAAAATTTTTCTTTATGAAAAATCACAAATCTTTTATTATCAAGTTAATATAAAAAAGTGTAAATTATAAAAATATATATAAATTTATAAAAATATAAAATGTAAAAAAGATACACAATTTATTTATCGCTATGGTAATTTTTGTAAATTGTTATGTAAGTAATATTTTTAACATTCTGTATTTTTATCAATTTATATATATATTTTTATAAATTTATATAAATTTTTATAATCTATTTTTTTTTAATATTCCCTTGATAATAGCTGAACAGCCTAATTAAAGAGAAAAAAAAGCGATTTTAACTCTTTTTTCGATGTTTATTTAATAATAATTTTGTTCATTGAGTATGGCATTTCATGAATAGGTTTTCTTTTTTATTAGATAGATTATTGGTTTATGATTCCTTTTACTGTTACATTGCGACAATATAAATCATAATGAAATTTTTCACATGCAAAACATATTGTCATCAATTTCTTCCTTATTCGAATCCAATTTTCTTCATCAGTACTGAAACGATGAGAGGCAACTTGAACAAATGTGTATATATATATATATATATATATATGTATGTAAATTTATTGTGTATGATATATAAAAAACGATTCATGGGTTCATTGAATTATCATGATCACGATGCCCTATGGGATATAACGACAGTTCTTCATCATCATCATCATTATCATCATATATATATATATATATATATATATATATATATATATATATATATATATATATATATATATGTGAGTGTGTGTGTGTGTTTATAAATAAACATACATGTGTGTTCTATACGAAATGAATTAATAATTTTAAGTGTGTATATATATATATTTATATTGTATTTATAAATAAATATATGTGTTCTACGAAATTAATTAATAATTTTTAAATTACTGAGTATTTCTTTACTATTTTTTAGCGTAATATTCGTGTAAAATGGAAAGTTAGTTAAATTTTTTGTATAAGTTTAAAATTTTGTTTCATTGTTTTTCTTATTTAATAATATATATATAATCGTCAAATATTTAAACAGAGCGAAAAATACCCCATTTCAACTACCGACACAAATTCCATTAAATTAAATAATTTTTTAAAGTATTTATTTGTATTTTTGTTTTATTATTATTTTTATTTTTTTATCAAATCATTTATCTTATTTATATACGATGTATATATATATGTGTGTGTATATTTTCTTTTTCGCAGAGGCGATAGTGTTCACGTTCAGTGTTTGTCGGCCGAGCAGCGACAGCATTTACCTCATCGCCCGTTGGAATTAATTTTTTCCGGTATTACGGTTACCATCGAGAAACGTTATATACTGAAAGATGTTAGCGGAATTGTTAAACCGGGACAATTACTAGCGGTCATGGGCCCGTCTGGTAAGCCAAACTTTATATTTAATTTTACACTTTTTATAATTATATATATGTGTGTGTGTGTGTGTAATTTTATATAAACTGAAATAATCGACATTAAAAGTTAATAATGTTCAAATTTTATATAAACTTTAGCTGAAATTTGTATCAAAGGTTTGTCTATGTGGAAAAACACGTCTTAGCTGTTGTACACATCTTATTATTTATGTTGTAATACTATATATATATATATATATATATATATATATATATATAACAGTTGGACGTTGATTTATATATCACATTTTAATAATTATCATACTTTACTACGTAAAAAATTAATAACAATTTATGAAGGTATTGAAACCTAAATGATGTTATCTAATAAGTTAAGTAAATTATTAGGTATTTAATAAATACCGTTTTATATTGGGATCTTTAAGGTTTTTCTCAAAAAAAAAAAAAAAAGAAATAGTAATAATAACGTGTTTTCTTTATTTTTGATTTTTAAATTTACTCAGTCTGAAACGTTGTCACTTCAGACTGTTGACCGTGGGAAAAATATTTATTAACGGAATTTATTTATTTATTTATTTTTTTTTAATTTTAAATTTATCATTTCGTAGTCGTGATTGCAGACAGTTGTCTGCGAAATAGACGAAACAACAAGTTTATCAGACGGTTCAAAATTATTAAAATAGAAGAATTTCGATGGTTCTGTTGTAGCATACGTGTTCTAATGTAGTTCCTCACGTACTTTAATTTGTTATTTAATAGAAAATTCTAAAACAAAAGAAACACAACATAATTTCTAGCATGTTGTATACAAACCTGGGATGCTCCGGGAGAGCATCCTAGGTCTATTTTTTTATACTTTGTATAAATGACATGCCAGCAGTGGCGGCTCGTGGGTTTTCGAAGCGGAGGGGCTGAAAGTTTTACCTAGTTGAAATTTTTTTTTTAATAAAAAACATACAGCTAGGCTACCATTTCATAAAAACTTAAAATTCTAAATTTTCTAAACAAAAATAAAATTTAGAATCGGCCATTCTAAGAAAATTTTAAAAATGTGTAATTTCAAAGCACTTACTTCAAAATTTATTTGTATATGAAGGCCATACGACGGTTTTTCATTTTCGCGAACCGGTCAGTTACCTTGCTGTGGAAGTTAGGAATTGTGTCGATAAGAGTTTTCTCGATACTTATCATGGCAAGCGCAGAAACTCTATCTTCCAGCATTGTACTCCGTAAATATGTTTTAATTCTTTTCAAGGAAGAAAAACACCTTTCCGCTTCAGCAGTTGTCATAGGAGACGTTAACAAAATTTTCATCAAAACATATATTTCGCCGAGTGTTTTGTAAATACCGGTGTTTCGAAACAATTGGTGGAGTTGCGCAACTCCCGATGCAAGGGAAAATTCTGAATTTCTTTCGTATAGAACAGAAAGTTCAGTTTGCAAACGATTTTTATTTAACATGGGATATGCCTGGCAAGTTTCGTTAAATTCTTGAGAAGGAAATTGCCTGCAGTACGTTTCAAATTTCTCTTGTAACAGCAACTTTCCTGCAGATAGATGACCATTAAATTCGAATCTAACCCTAGCTTGCATACATATTGTGTCACAAACTTCTTTGACAGCGGCGTTTCGATTTTCATCACATTTCCTCTTACGAGATACGGGCATAGAATCAGTATTTGTGGATACCAAGTTTTCGAAATTCGTTTCTCTGATTAAAGAAATTGCGCGATAAAAATTTTCCAGTGATGAAAAAGCGCTCGAAGAATTAATGTTGCGATTTTGAAATGCATCGTATAGTAAATCAACGTGTTGCATAATAGGATGGAAGACGCCAAGCCAAAATATAAAGTTGTTGTCATTGAGAAGTCGAAAAAGACCGGATGCTTCATTAACCGTTTGCGTATTATTTGAATTCTGCAATTTTTCGAAACATTCTTTCAGCTGTTCAATGTTTTCAAAAACTGTATTTACGACTCTTGAATTGAAATTCCATCTTGTATCGGAACCACGTGGAATTCTTGTTGACATACAACTTTTCTCTGAGAAGAACGCGAAAAAAATACTTGAATTCCTGACAAGCTACTAAAAAAGATGCGTACTTCTCTATTTAGTTGAAACTGATTTACTCATTACTAAATTTAATTGATGAGCATAGCAATGAATGAAATGGGCATTTGCGTAAGTTTCTTTTACTATTTTTTGAACACCGCCACGCGCTCCGCTCATAACTGCGGCGCCATCATAAGTTTGAGCAATTAGTTTCCCAGTATTATCTTTTAAAACAATTTTCACCTGCTCCAAAATCTGTTTCGATAATCCTTCTGCATCTTGTGACTCAGGCTTATAAAATCCCCAGAATCTTTCGTATATGGTTCCATTGAATTCGTAAAACAATTACCTCCTGTGTTTTCTCAGAGATATCAGTCGTATCATCGGACATAACAGCCAAAAATTGAGCTTGTTCAATTTCATTAGAAATTTCAGTTCGACCAATGTCTAACATACAATCCAACAATTCATTTTGAATTGTTTTTGAGCTTTAAACACTGTAGAATTTTCAAAATGCACTTTTAAATTTTCATCCAATTTCCCTGCAAAATTTAACCAGGATTATCGGAATCCGCTTTTTCATTATCTCCTCGTAGCGGAAGTTCAAATTTACCGCAAAATATCAGGCAGTCGATGATTTTTGATAAAATATCCCTATTCTTTTTGATGTTTTGAACTTTCTGATATTTAATTTATACGCTTCGCTTACCTGTGTCGCGATATTAATTTTTCCCAGAATACCAAAATCTATTGAATTTTTTATATGTTGTGCTGAATTTTCGTGTTTCTTGATTTTTCATTCAAATGTTTCAAGTCTGCCACACCAGTTTGAGTCCAAGAAATTTCACCGCCAAAAAGTAGACAAGGAAAACAAAAGAAAGCGTTTTTAATTTCACAACCTCAAAGCCAGTCACATTTTGAATAAATATCCGCTTTAAATTTTCTTTCAAAAGTATTGTTTCGGCTAGATGACGTTTGTATAATATTCAATTGCGGAGTCGGCAGATGACGTTTGTATAATATTCAATTGCGGAGTCGGCCTCCCACGAGCCTTAACGTTACACTTTTCTGCAAACGATAACCGGGAAAATTTGTTATTCAGCAAACACGAAACCGAATTCAATTCACTTTCACGAAAATCGCTATTTCCAGCCATAATTAAAGTTAGCCTTTCTACCGAAACAATCGAAGTAATAAAATCCTTATAAATAAATATATTTATTCAATCGATAAAACATAAGTAATTTTTTTTTTTTTTTTTTTTTTTTTTTTTTTATATCCCTGCTATAATCTACGCCTAGCCTGTCTAGGCTATCAGTAGATGTTATCATAGGTGATTACAATTTAGTCACTTATAGCCCCATCCATTGATGTTGTAGCTAGTTAGTGTTCACATAGCAGCTTTTCATCATAGCCTGTCATTAACTAGAGTAAATCTAGTGGTTTCGTCCGTTGTAGCCGGCGAATCTCCTCCATATTATCCAGTAGGATAATTGCTGTCCAGTTGGTATGTTTATCCAACCTATCAGCATGCTTCTTAGCTGCGTTTTTAATGACATCTTGCACATATGGTACAGCTAAATCACGGTGTAATGTCTCGTTGCTTACGTACCAAGGGGAATCTGCAAGTGTTCTCAGAGTTTTATTCTGGAATGTTTGTATTATTTTTACATTACTTTTTGCGCTACATCCCCACAACTGGCATCCATATGACCATACTGGCATGAGTATCTGTTTATAAAGTATCACCTTGTTATTTAAGGTGAGTTTCGATTTTCTTCCTATTAGCCAATACATTCGACTTACTTTCATATTGAGTTCTGTTCTTTTAGTTACAATATGGTTACGCCACGTTAACCTGCTATCCAGATGTAGTCCAAGGTACTTCACTTCGGTTTTAATTGGTACGATGTTTTTATTCATAATAATATCTTTTGTAGTAATTTTTCTGTTTGTAAATGTCACATGAGTCGATTTTGCTTCATTAATTTTAATTTTCCATTTCTCACACCAAGAGGTGATGAGATTTACGCTTGTCTGTAATATTTCATTCGCTTCATTAGGACAACTGCTTGAACATAAAACGGCCGTATCATCAGCAAATGTAGCAACTAGCGCGTTTTCAGATTTAGGCAAATCAACAGTATAAAGCAGGTAAAGCAACGGACCCAAAACACTCCCCTGAGGTACTCCCGCATTAGCAGGATGTATTTCAGATACTTCATCGTCATACTTCACTCGAAAGTACCTTTCGCTTAGGTAGGATTCGAATAGTTTGCAATAATGATAAGGAAATATTTTCCCGATTTTATGCAACAATCCCGTGTGCCAAACTTTATCGAATGCCTGACTTATGTCCAGGAATACCGAGTCACATATTCTTCTTTCCTCAAGATCATTTTCTATTTTGTTCGTTATTCTATGCACCTGTTGTATGGTGGAGTGTTTTGATCTAAACCCATATTGATGATCCGGAATAACTTTATTGTCCTCTACTATTGGTATTATGCGTCTATAAATTAGTTTCTCATATAGCTTGGATAATACTGGCAATAAAGAGATAGGCCTGTATGACGTTACATCAGTAGGTGGCTTACCAATTTTATTAATCATTATTACCTGTGAGAATTTTAATTGTGCCGGGTAATAGCTCAATCTAATTATCGCATTAAATATGTATGTTATCATTACTATTCCTTTACTTGGAAGCTCTTTTAGTACTCTAGCTGTTATGAGATCGTAACCAGGAGATTTTCTTGGATTTAATTTTTTTATTACAGCTTTTATTTCTCCCGGAGAAGCAAGTTTAATTCGAGGATACATGTTCATATTATAAGCTTCTGTTAATGAACTTCCTTTACCTGTGTGAGGCTGAAATACTTTAGCCAAATATTTAGCGAATTCATTAGCTTTATCTTTATTATTATGTGCCCATGCTCCATTATCTTTGCGAATGGGGTGAACAGGTAGCTTTGGCCTTTTTAAATTCCGGGTTGCCTTCCACAATGAATAATCCAGTGCTAAAGGAGATAGTGCAGATACGTGCTGTTTAAAGGTATCATTTTTTAATTTTTGTAGTAAACTTTTTACTTTTTTGGTTTGTTTATTTAATTCTCGTTTAAGTAGTGGATTTCGGAATAGCTGCCATTGTTTCCGTATAGCTCTCTTTTTTGAAACTTCATCGATTATTTCTTTCGGATAACATATTACAGGAACAGTTTTCTGCTTTTGAAGTGTAGCAGACCACGCCGCTTCCTGAATTAGAGAAATGAAGTTTTGGAGCGCATTCTCAATATCCACTTCAGTCTTAAGAGGTATACGCAAATTTGTATTTTTATCGATTGTTTCTCTGAATAACTCCCAATCAGTGTTGGCAGTGTGTATTTTTGGAGTTGTTTTTCTAACTATAATGCTGTTATTTAATGTCATAATAACTGGCGAGTGATCCGATGAGAGATTGTAGTCTGACTGAATTTTGATATAGGATGTAGATAATCCTCGAGTTATGAAAAAATCAAGCAGGTCTGGCTTTTTATTTCGATCAGTCGGCCAATATGTCGGCGAGCCAGTTGTTATTATATCACATTTATTTTGATCTATAGCTTTTTGTAGTTCTCTACCTTTCGGCGTGATAAGCCGTGACCCCCAGTAAGTGTTTTTAGCATTATAATCTCCTCCTATGATATACGTGTCTCCTAATGTCTGCAGATATTCTTTAAATTGATATTGGAGGATTTTATGTCTCGGCGGACAGTATACAGCAGAGATAACTATGTTTTTATTTTCGGATGTTACTTGTATACTGGTCGCCTGTATGTAATCTTTCTGGTATTTAGATATTTCGTGGTGTTTTATATTATTTTTAATTAGAATGACTGAACCACCATGTGCTCTACCATCTGGATGTGGAGTATTATACGTAGTATATCCTGCTATGTGGAAGTAGGTTTTATTAGTCAAATGAGATTCAGAGATTAAGAATACATCAATTTTATTTTGCGATAAGAACAATTCGATTTCTCGTTTATGATTTAGAATGCCATTTGCATTCCAGGTTGCGATCTTTAAGTGATTCATTTATTATTAACCATAGATGACATTATAGTCTGTAGCAAGTTATTTATCATCTGAGTTTGTTGATTCATTACTTGAAAGAATAAATCTTTAATTTCTTTCATAAAATTAGTCAAAATTGATTCAATGTTACTGTTATTTTGGTCTGACTTAGTGTTGTTACAATATGTTACATTTTGGGTAGATGCAGCTGATGCATATGATGTTCTTTTGTTTTGGGAATTTACCGCTAAAGATGGGAATTCAGTTTCATTTATTATATTATAGGCTGTGCTATTATTTTGAAGATTTTTAAATTTTTTATTTGTTTCATCGTTTTCATTTCCTTTAGCGGTTGATTTATTCCTTCTTTTTACTATTTCCTGGTATACGACACAGCCTTTAAAGTTCGCCGTGTGATTACCTTTGCATAGAGCACAAGTAGCTGGCAATTTTTTATCCTTATCACACTTATATGATTCATGTCCTTGTCCACATTTAACACATCTATATGTGCGAGTACAATATGATTTGGTATGGCTGTAAAGTTGACACCTCATGCACTGTACAACTGTGTCTTTTTTCCTTGGTTGTTCGAATTTTACTCTAGCATTCAGTAAGTATTGAATATTATAAACATCACTGTTATTTTCATTAGGCTCGATATCTAAGAAAAATAGAGGTAAAGGATGCTTATCAACTCTATGTTTAATATTAAATATGTTTCTTGTACGATGCCCTTTTTCACTTAATGCTCTAGCGATATCCTCTGTAGGTACTGAAGGATGTATATTTTGTAGAACCACTCTGAAGGCACGGTCTTGCTTTAGTTGGTATGTGTGATACATCGCATGCTCCGCTTTAAGCGTTTTAATTATTTCTCTATAGTGAGCAACCTCTTTTGTTAGTATTTGTATTGTCCCACTCCCATTAATAGTTTTGTAGCTATAATTTAAAGCGTCTACATTTTCTTCAATTTTTTGTTTGAGCATCGAAAAGTCTGCGACTGTAGGGATAAATATTGGCGGAGGTTTAGTTTCTGATGATTTAGTTTGAGATTCTTTTGTTTGACGAGTTATTTCGTCGTCGGCCATTTTACTTAATACTGAGAATCTATTTTTTGTGTTGATTTTTATTTTGTTATCAGGTTCCGGTGATAAAGGATTAATTTCTCTCTGTCGTTTTCTGTTTGCTCCTTTGTGATTTACTATCTGCCACTGCGGATGATCTCGGTCTTTTATTATTTTAATGGAAGGAATTTTTAAAGACATGGTCTTTTCGTGTATAACATTTGCTTGGGTATTAAATAATAACGGGTTACCTGATTGTTCCGAGTTTATACAATTCGCATCGTTATCACCAGTATTAATCGAACACATAGGGACTGAAGTAGCAGCGACATGAGTAGCCATGTTATCCGTAGCATCTGTACTTAGCAGGTTTGTGTTATTTGCAGTACTAGCCGACGGGAATGCATCGGAACTTTGAGTAGTCTTATCTGTTATAGTTTTATCACTACGACGCACACACGGAGGTGATCGGATAGTCGACATTAAACCTTCCGCATCAACCGATGTGTTAGGTTGGGGGTGTACACGAAACCTACACGTATCCGCACTATAGAAAGCGCGAACGCAATTATATATATTTATTTACACACGTAAAGGGGAATTTATCTACTACCGTAATACTACAGCGCATACGATAATTATCTAATACGACGAACAAAAGAACGCGACAACGATAACCGATTAACGATAAGATATAAGTAAATGAGCAACAATAATGGAAGAACGCGCGCGTCAACATTTCACTCTGCAGTTGGAATATTTTGAAATACAAGTCTACTGGCTGGGCTGATTTTCGTGCAGCCCGAACGCGGGCAAAAAAAGAACTATTGCGCATGCGCCTTTACCATTGTCCGGTTCCGTTTCCACGCACTTTATGTTTCCTAAACACGTGAACGAGAGCTGTATTGGGCTGGTTTTTGTGCAGCCCGAACGCGGTTAAAAAAAACACTGCGCATGTGCCTATTGTTTTCTCGCGGAACCACGCTTTTTATGTTTCCTAAACGTGCCAACAAGAGCTGCATCATACGTAGCCCTCACCAACGTTCTAGAATGAGCATCCAAAGAGAAAAAATTACTTTTTTAAACAAAATTTCAAAATTTTGGATAATTTTAATTGATTTTTGAATATGAGAAAAAAAAACATTATACCGGTAATTTTGTAGGCAGCCCTTATGCAAGAGCCGCCACTGCATGCCAGCTATAATTAAAAAATGAAAAAACTGAATTAATTATTTTTATTAGCTAGTAGACAGTTAATCAGTCACTTTGTTCGCATTAAATTATGTCTATTGGAAGCAGACTGTAAGATATTTTGAAATCACTATGGATCGTCGTTAGAACGATGTGTGGGCATTTTTAATATTTAACACACAAAAAAAAAAAAAAAAAAAAAAGTCTGCACTATCGATGCAAAACGAATTTTTTGTAATTTATAAAGAAAGAAAAGAGAGAGTAAATTTTACTAAAATTTTCGTACTCCTGTAACCGGAAGGAACGATTACAAAATCATCATCCAAATTAAATTTATTTAAAGTTACCTTACGTACAGGAAACAAACGATTAATTATAATACGGAGGAAAATTTCAACTCATCGGATATTCCAGTAATAAATTCGATCGATCTTTGGCGCATATATGAAAGATATCAACGTGGACGTAATAGTCTTTTATAATGAGCCGGCTGCCGAGTTAGTCATTATATACATTATATAAGGAGTAATTTTTACTGTGGTTTTCGTGAGCGGGTTTTTATTTAAATTATTCCCTGTAATATTTATCGTATCGTATTTATAAGTCTATATATATATATATCGTTTTATTTATATTTATCTCCTACATAATAATTCGAAATTCAGTAGTTGCTGCAGAGAAAAATATACACGTTTTTATAAATTTTACGCGATTTTTAAAGATTACGGTTTGAAATTTAATCGACTGTACAAGATTTTTCAATGCGATCATAATTATTATTCGTCCTTCACACAGGATGTGGCAAAACAACGCTGTTAAATTGTTTAGCCGGTAGAACTAAATTAGATTCCGGTTGCATACGATTGAATAGAGAAAGACTCACGAAACGATATAAAAGGAGAATATGTTACGTCTTGCAACAGGACATATTTTTTCCAGATCTTACTTTGAGACAGACACTACAGGTAATATATGAAGATATGTGTATTTGTTTACGCTTACGCGTTTATGTGTATGTGCGTGTACTATTAGGAAATTAAATTTTTCAACTTTTTAAGAAGAAGAACTTTATTCATTGTATTCACATGAAGATAAGTACTTAGTAGTATCTGATCATAAATGATAGATTCATCAAATGACGGAGTATTTAGTCGCCGGTGTTTGTATTTTTTTTATACCTAACCCTTAGTGACTCGTAGTCATAATCGTCTATGTTGTTTATGACTGGTATATCAGATAATTTACACGCTTCGTTTAGATCTTCCTAAAATCACTTCTCGAATGCAGGGAAGGTTTAAGATATCGTGCATTATTCGAGTATATCTCGGTTTATTTAGTATTATTCTTAAACGGTGATTTTGTATTTTTTGTAGTTTCAGTATATTTGTCTTATACAGGAGCAGCATACAACAATCTAGGTAGAATAACAGATTTATATGTATAAGAAGTTTGTTTTTAATCGATAAGTACGATTTTCTATTGAAGATTGGAAAAAGGGTACAAGTTTATAGCTTTGTTGCTTATGAAATTAATATTGGTTGAAAAATTTAACTTTTTTAATATTATACCGTTATTGTTGTTATTATTTTACATAAACGATTTATGCGATTTAAAAATTAACGGACGATTATTTAGCTACGTCGATCATCCAGTAATAACAGCTGATCCAAGATATTCGAATTTAATACAGAAGTTAGTTCGTGATAAGTTTAATAAAATAATTATATATAACTTCCATAATTAAAATCAAAAATATTGTCATAATAAGATGCACGATGATCGTTCGTAAATTACTTAGTTTGCTACTTATTATTTTTTTTTATTTTTTTTTTCGTTTTTCTTTCCTCGTTGAAACGAATTTAATTTTTCTACACACGGGACGTAATCACGATCATGCGTGTCCTGGGAGAACGTAGACTATGTAAAGGCCTTTGACAGGGTGAACTGGGACCAGCTGTTTCCGCTTCTTCTGCGCATCGGCTGTACGATCATTAATATCATTTACCGGCTGTGTAATAGTCAACAAGTCGTAGTTAGAACAGTAGATGGTGAAACAGCACCAGTCAAAATCAAAAGAGGAGTGCGACAAGGTTGGCCATTGTCACACCGGATTTATTTAATATCATAGCAGAGCAAATTCTACTAGAGGCCTTTAAAGATACAAGATATGGTGTAAAAGTAGGAGGACGAAACATACGAACTATCAAATATGCTGATGATTTGGCCTTATTAGCAAATAGCCCGCATATGCTTAAAAAAATGATAATTAAAGTAAATAAATCAACAAAAAAGTACGGAATGCAGATTAATACTAAAAAGACCGAAGTAATGACACAATAGGGATAAAACCGCAACAAATGAATACGGTAATCGACGGAACAAACATAGAGCAAGTTTCATCATTCAAGTACCTGGGAAGCACCATTACTGAAGATGGGCGTAGCTCCCAAGACATACGGGAACGACTTGCCATAGCGAAACAGGCTATGCTGAAAAAAATAAAAACCAACAGAACAATGCCCATAGAGCTGCGAAAACGCATTATAAAAACATATGTGTGGCCAGTAGCATTTTATGGATCAGAAACATGGACGTGCACAAAACGAGAAGAGGATAGGATAGAAGCGAAATGTGGAGCTGGAGGCGGATGGAGAAAATAAGCTGGACGGAGAAAACAAAAAACCGAGAAGTTTTAAAACGGGTCAATGAAAGGCGGCAAATGTTGAACCAGATTAAAAAACGGAAACTATGTTGAATGGGGCATGTGTTACGACATGGAGGATTGCTGCGAGATGCAATTGAAGGATATATACCAGGAAAACGAATAAGAGGTAGACCACACGATTAAGCTGGATAGACAATCTGAAGATTCTCCAGTTACTCGGAAATGAAAAGAATGGCCAATAACCGATACGAGTGGAAGAAGACAAGCATAGGGCGAACCAGTCCGCGGACTGTTGCACCAGATGATGATGATAATTTAAACGCGTACGCTCATTTTACAATATTTTATTTTCACTCGACTAATTTAAATTCTAATTACGTACGGTTACATTTCAACCAAGTTCTAAATACGCGTTTACTTCTACGATTTTTGTATACTTTAATCGACCTTAGTGACTTTTATTGTTCAATGTATTATTTTCTTTATCGAATTGAGTCAACTACGGACCGTGGAAATTGCAAATTATATTCCTTCGTTTTCTTCATTGCGTCCAATAATTTTTTTAATTTTTCGGAATGTTTTTTGTCTTCATTTTTCCAGTCTTCTTCGCTACGTTTACTACAAACTCTTCGAACGAATTGATTATTTCCTGTTTACATTCATTTATATCTTTATTCGCTTTATAAGATGCACGGAACTCGAGTTTTAAAAGAAATATATATATATATATATATATATATATATATATATATATATAATCCATTCTTTTGAGGTGACCGTAAAATACGATTCGTCTTTTCCTGAAAATATCGCTGATTCCTTTATGCATGTTTGATCCTCAATTTCTATTTATCTCCGTCTTTTCTCAGGCCTAATCTCTTTCGCATCCTTTCCTTTTTAAGGAATCAATTGTTAAACACCCTGCCGCGTATAAACTCTGTGTTTTGGTAACCGTTTTGCATTAATAGCGATTGATTTCTTGTTATAAACGGTTCTGGTTAAGTGTGGTCGTTCCGTAATGGACGCTTAATTCGTTGATTTAAATTGAATTACTTCTCCAGATATTTAATTGTTTTTTTTTTACTCTTTCTATTTTGCCAAAATTATAATATTGTACGATTCACTCTAAATTTTATTCATTTAAAAGAGATTTTCGGCCTTATTTTATTATTATTATTATTATTATATAAAATATTTTAATTTATATAAAATGTTATTTTATTTTATAAAATGTTTGTAATATTTAGTGAGAATTATACAATAAATCGGTAATATATATTTTTTTTTTGTAAACCGAAGGGTGTTTGATCGTTTTTTATTTACATCTTTACAGTATACCGCTCTGTTAAGACTGCCTGACGTGCTTTCGTACGAGCAGAAAATGCTTTATGTCGATCATATCATCGATGTACTGGATTTAGCTAGTTGCCAAGATACTAGTAAGTTGTTGCTTATTTTGAAAAATATATTTGAATATTAATAATAGTTATTTTTTCTTCTAAATTTCGATTTAAAAATATTACTAATATCGTAATAAAATCGTGAGGAGATATAAACGCAAACATAATTTACTACTTATCGTCTACACACTAGGACCTATTTTACTCGAACCGAGCTGAGTCGAGGCCAAATATTGGAAATATCAAATTTTCTCCTAAGAGTAGGCTAGTCGATATATCGGTATAACGAATATTTGTATCTGCTTTTTATAACGGAAAATAATTATGGTGTTATTTCGAAATTTTCCACTTTTTAGTCGGGGCTAGAATTTAAAACACGACTTATTAATTAAGTACTAATCCGTTTTCGTTGTCTGTAAATTTAAAAACGCAACAAACATACGAAACTAACAAATTTTATAAAAATAAACACAAAATTAACTTTTATTAAAAAAAAAAAAATAGTAATAGAAAAATTACGAGTTATTAAGTACCCATCTATTTTTGTTGTCTGTAAATTTAAAAACGCGACAAAAATACAAAAATAATTTTATTTAAAAAAATAATAATAGAAAATATTTGCAATTAGCGTAAATTAAGTAAGGATACTAATTTTAAAATCGCTAAAATATTTTTCTTTTGCGAAAAATTACAAAACTTTTCGGCTGTTAAGTCATTATCAAGTGAATATAAAAATAAATTATAAAAATATATATATATAAATGTAAAAAATATACTTCGATACACCATTTACAAAAATTATCATAGTGATAGAACAGTATTTTTTAATGATCTGATAGTGAATATTACGATGAACAATCAGCTTGTATATATTTTTATAATTTATCTTTTATATCCGCTATCATAAGGCCGGAAAACTTTGTAATTTTTCATGAAAAAAAAAAATTGTAGTGATTTTAACTCCTTTTTGTTTGCTTTTTTTTTTAAAGAAAAAATCACTACATTCCAAAAATGTTTCAAAAGATACAAATTTTATTTTTTTAAAAATACGTACAATTATACAACATACTGTACTGTAAGCAAAAAAAAAAAAAAATAGTAAATCTGTAAAATTCTAAGATTTTTGGTGGAACAATAGCCTTAGTGTGTCTACCATAACTTTTAATAATTTTAAGCGTACAAAAAATTATTTTTCGATACAAGCGTCGAATTATTTCAGAAAAAATTAAGCCAGATTTTTCGTTTTATTTAATTTTTTTTAATTGATTTTAGCGAGTTTAAAAATATTTTAGTTTAGTTTTAATTATATTTTTCCATTTTCGCTTATTGCGCGGCAGATCGTGATGAACGTTATAATTTCGGCGTTTATAATTACGTAGACTTTCATTTGTATAATAATGCCTCTATGTGTGTACTTTGATTTTTTTTTTTTTTTGTTTTTTTTTAGTTATGGGCGATTATTTAAAACGCGGTCTCTCGGGCGGAGAAAAGAAAAGAGCGAATATTGCTTGCGAAATCCTGACAAATCCATCTTTGATGCTTCTTGACGTAAGTATTGGATCGAAGAATGTTTTATTAAATTTGAACACACGAATAACACGGATTCGAATAGAAAGAATATAAGTGAATAAGGACAAATTTTAAATTTCTACGAATTATATTAGCGAAAATATTATATTTTCTTTATATATTTTTCTTTTTCTTTTGTCCAATTGAGTGTTCTCAGTCGTTGGTAGCAACTATGGCGACAATTTCTTAATATTATATTCGGTCTCCGGCCTTGTGAAACATTTATTGACGACCATTTTCGGATATTATCCAGCCAACCAATCGTGCTTCCTTTTTTGTGTTACTTTTCCCATGATTATGCGGTGGTACATACTTTGGGCCTCCTCTTAATATATGTATACGCTGTTATCGTTTGATTCAACAATTATTTATCCTTTTTCAATATGTCCTATGCTTCGTTATTCTTCTTCTCTATTGTCCACGATATGATACGACGGTAACACCACATTTCGAAGGCTTCTATAGTTTTGATTATTTTAGCCTTCAGCATCCATGTTTCGCAAGCAACACTGACCATACGTAGCGTTTCCGAGTCTTACTTCAAGAGATATTCCATGCGATGTTAGTGTTTTCTTCATTTTCCTAAATGCTACTCTTGACTGTCGTATCCTGCGTTTAATTTCTTCATTCGCATCCCCGGCTTTGTTTAACCATTCCCCATTACTTAATATTATCTTTGGTTTAACCATTACTTTGGCGTTCTTAGTATTGTAATACCATATTTATCGCGCTTTCTAATAATTTCAGTAATATTTCCAGATCTTTCGCATTTTTTTTGCTAATATTACCGTGTCATCTGCGTACCTTATATTATTAATGATTTCACCTCCTATTTTGACACCTTCAGATCTGTTTGCTAACGCTTCTCTAAATATGGTATCCGCGTATACATTTAAAAATGTCGAAAATACACAGCCCTGTCTCACACCGCGCTCAATTTTGATTTTATCGGTCGTTTCGTCATTATTTCGTATCATCATTATCATCTGTTGCAAATATAAGTTCTTTATTAATCTTCTAACACGCCTTACTTTGTCGACGGCTTTTTCAAAGTCTATAAAAGACGTATATATTGGTGTTTCGATTTGTTTTAACTTTTGAATTAATATATTCATGCATAATAATGTATCATCGAAAACCGAGTTTACTCGTTATTTTCAATGTATGGCTAATTAGACTTATAGGTCTGTAATCGTTACACGATGATAGTCTGCTGGTCTTCGAAATCGTAACTAAATCTGACACTAGCCATTCTTTTGGAATATCTCCTGTCTTATATATTGTATTAAACAATTGAATTAGTATGCTTCTATCATCAAACACTTTACATATCTCCGCTACACCTTAATCCGGCCCTGGTGCTTTACGTATTTTTGCACATTTTATCGCCCGGGCTACTTCATCTTCTAATATATATATAAAACATTCTGTTCATTGTATACCGCATATAGACCATCTCTATCATCCCCCAAATACTAATCGAATGTGATCATTCCATGCTTTTTTAATATCGTTACTTTTTATTAATGGGGTTGCACTGCATTGTTTTTTAACATCATCGGTTTTCTTTGTCTATATATACACCGGCAACTTCTTTTAATAGTTTATGTAATTTAAAATCATCGTGCTTTTCTTGTAGTTTTTCAATTTCGACGCATTTTTCTTTAAGTAATTTCTCTTTTGCTTGTTGAATTTTCTTCTTCACTATCTTTTGTACCGCTAAATATTCTACTCTATCTATATTTTTCAATGATCTTCGTTTTTCTAACAGTTTTGCAATTTTCAACCATTCCTTCTTATATACTTTGTTTTCCATTTCTCGAATTGCTTCCCTTGTTCGAGTTTGCGCAACATTTTTAATCATTTTCCACATATCGTCAGCTGTTCTCTCTGTATTATTGTTCGTGATTCGAGATAAAAAGTTCACGGTTTTTTTTTCGGTTTAAATATGTCAATTGTGTTTAATTATACGTTTTTGAAACGTCACGTAATCAAAAAATTGTTTACACCGGAAAAAGGCGTGAACATAATGGATATCAACCATGAAAGTTTAAAAGTGTATTTATGTCACTAAAATTCACGTAAACACCGTTAAATTTTTTCGAGTGGTCCGTAATATGAAATTTAAGTATTTTCGAATATCTAAAATTTAATTTTAATATAAAAATTTTTTTGTTCAATTTTACATTCGTTCCACTTGCTTAGTCTCCAAAATAAATGAAATAACACGCGTATTTTATCCCAAACAGAGTATTTTAGCATATCTCTATTAATAAAATGGTCCTATTTTAATGATTTTTTTTTTAAATTTCGTTTAAAACTAAGAAATATCTACCCTAAATCTCCATATTAAGACCCGATACCGGACCCTCGGTTTTCAAATGTATTAAAATACAGATTTAAAATACACCTGTGAATAGGATTGTTTGACATTTAGAAATGGTTTCTAAAAGAGGTGTACATTTTAATCAGGTTCATCTACGGCTAATGGTAATAAGTGATGAATCGCGAAATTAACGTAAGTGTTAGTATTTTCAAACATGCGAAGTTTGTAACATACCTACAATATTTTCTAGAAGCGGGCCTAAAATAAATCCTTCGAAATAATTTGTCGATTTTAGAAAATAAATATTCTATTTAAATTATTTTCTTTCAATATAGGAACCAACTTCCGGTTTAGACTCGCACGCTGCTTACAAGTTGATGTCGTGTTTGAAACGATACGCGGAAAATGAAAATAAAACTGTCGTAGTTACGGTGCATCAACCGTCTTCGCAAATATTCTACATGTTTGACAAGCTGTTGCTTCTCTGCAATGGCGAGGTTAGTTCATTTATTATGAAATGTTGCCATTTACTTCTTATTACACTATATTATTGTCGTTGATAAATTATTATTGTTAATATTCTTATTCCGTTATATTGTGACAGTTGCATTATTTATTTATTCGGCAGAAAAAATGTATCCGTTATTTTTCGCGTATTCCAAATTAATTTATTTTTTCCGCTACTTAATCTTTATTTTCTTTTTTTCATTAAAACGACTGTATATTTTTTTTTACAGACTGCTTATTTCGGTGACGTAGATAAAGTAATGGAATTTTTTAGCGATATTGGTCTATACGTGAAGCCTCATTATAATCCGGCTGATTTTATTCGTAAGTAATCGCAAAAGTGTTAAATATTATTAACAATATATATATATATAGTGTGATTTTTTTTTGTTAATTTACTAACGATCGATGAAATCTAATAAGTATTTGGTTTTTTGAAATAATATTTAGTTAGCGTAATGTTAAAAGAATAAAACAAATAAAGTATTATCTATTTAAAAAAGGATTGTTCGGGGGCGCTTTGTTTCATAAGATACACACCCATGTTCAGCTATTTTTGTATACTTTTTTATATATATATATATATATATATAGCGTGAATGCTCGTATAAACTATTATTATTATTATTATTATTATTATTTTTAAAAAATAAAGTATTTATAAAGAAATATTTTATTTTATATTAAAAAACTATTATATATTTATTAAATAAAAAAAAAAATTTTTTTTGAAAAACTAACCTGACCGGATTTGTAATTATTTGCCAATCATCCTTCTTTATTTAATTTTAACCGTCTTGATCAAGAAACTAACGACTGAACTTTTGAACTGAAAAACTAGAACTCCCTTGAAAATAAATAACCATCCCTTTTTATATCTTTTTCTTAAGTCTTGTTAAACAAAAATTACTCGATTTTCTTCATTATTTACTGGCTGTAATTTATTTTTACTGGCTGTATTAACTAAAATTATTTGATCAAACTAATTTACCGGTTTTCCTCATTGACTAACTAAAATTAATTTTAATTATTGTATAACAATAGTTTGTCTACTGCAAATCCGGTTTGGGTATATTATAATAATTTTAATATATTTTACTTTAATTAAATAAATAATTATATATATAAATTTTGTTCGATTATATTGATTTAATTAAATATTAGCTTTCCACCTTCAATTTAATAAATTTAAATTTATTATGACGTGAACATACGACGATCGTCGTAATATATATATATATATATATGTATATGTATACATAGATACATATATGTTATATTATTGAATACGTATAGTGAACACGTAATGCGAGAAGTACTCGATGGATGGAATGACGGCATAACAATAGGTGGTCATAAGATCGATAATCTACGCTATGCCGATGATATAGTAGTATTACTAGCCGCCTCAGAAAAAGAGCTTCGAGATATTATAAAGAAGCTGAAAGTCGCGAGTGAAAATTACAACATTAAACTGAACAAATTGAAAACAAAATCGATGATTGTTGATAGAGTAAAAAATAATCGACCAGAAACTGCAGATATCGGAGGTTAGGAAGTAGTACGACAATTTAACTACCTCGGTACAGTAATAACGAATACAGGTGCACGCGAAGGCAGAATACGTAGGTAACGAGAGTAGAAACAATCAGACTGGATAGAATATGAAAGATGCATAACGAAATCAGCAAAATTAAAACTGGTCAATGCAGTCATTTTTCCTGTTGCGACATACGCGTCATTAAAAAAGCCTATAAATACCTTCCAGATGACAAAATATATCGAAAACTTCTCCCGTATACCTTGGACGTCGCTCCGAAATAGTAAGTGTCCATTTGAATTAAAATGTGCATACCGGGCTTTTAACCAAATTCAAGAGAAACATTAAGATATTTCGGACATATAACGAGAAACATCGATTTGATGATAATACGAGGTATCGTAAATCGTAAACGTCCACAGGGAAGATGTCATACACGCTGGACTGATCAAGTAAAAACAATAACAGGACATAATATGTCGGAGGAAAACTGTCAACTTGCATAACAATACATGGTATTACAACGTCCTTACGTAGGTCAATGGACAAAGATGATGTATGTATATATATATATATATATATATATATATATATATATATATATATATATATATATATATATATATATATAATATCTTAGATTAATTGAGGGAACCGAATATTCAACAAATTTAACACGGCGAAAATAATAATGATTTGTTGTAACTAAAGAAGGAAAAGAAAAAATATTAAAATGTAAAAATAAAGAATGAAAATATAAAAACAAATAATAAAAAAAAAACAAAATTAGTTGGAAAGAATGATAACAGAAGATGATAAAAAAACGAAATAAAAAATTTCAATATCAGCATTTAACAAAAAGAAAAGTTTTAACGTAAACAATATTCACACTGAATATATTATTCCATTGGTCAGAAACAGGTAACCTATATAAACGATTCGCTAACCAATTAATTGGAAGCGTTTGAAATGTGGCGCTAAAGTAAAATGGAGAACGTGGCATGGACAGAAGAGATAATTAAACGAAGAATTATCAGACGTAGAGTCGAAGAAAAAAGATACTTATTAACGATAGTAAAACGAACGAGACGCGAATAGATTTGTACGTATTGACAGACGTAACGAATATCTGCTACGGATAATATAAAAATCAATGAACACGATAGAGCAGCCAGACAGAAGTATACGGAATAATAATTTTTCTGTTCGCGTCTATTTTTCAAGTTGGTGAATTATGAATTTGGGTGTAATTTCATTCGAAACAAAACGAACGCTGAATTAATTGAAGCAAACGTTATTGTCGAGCGAGCGTGTATTCTCGAATAAATAAGTGAAAACTTATATATATATACATATGTATGAACATGCGTGTGTGTGTGTGTGTGTGTGTGTATTTGAAATTTTATTGACATATAATTTATAAGTACAAATTTTATTTTACTGTTTCATACGTCTTGATATTAATTCTGTTATACAGTGAGCCATAATAGGCGTTGTGTAATTATTAGTTAACATTTTTTCTTTATTTTTGTAATTTATGTGAACTATACGTTTTTCTACCTTTTTTTCATAATTTATTTAACTTCTTTCATTAATATTCAGCCATCACGCGTATTGCCTTTTTTCAAAATTCGTTTATATATACCTATATATATATATATATATATATATATATATATATATATTTATATGTGTGTGTGTATTGGAAATTTTATTGACACATAATTTATAAGTACAAATTTTATTTTACTATTTTGTACGACTTGATATTAATTCTGTTATACGATGAGCCATAATAGACGTTGCGTAATTATTAGTTAAAATTGTTTTGCTTTTTTTTATGCGAAATGTACGTTTTTATCTATTTCAAACAAAAAGTTATTATACACATCTATTATTCTACCCCGATTAACTTACGTCTGCCCTGTTTGGTTTTCGGTTTCCAACAGTACTCATAAAAGATTACAGCTGTTACAAAACCACCGCTGCAGAATCATATTAAACGCCCATAGATGTACTAAATTACGTGATATGCATTCGCAGCTTAACCTTTTAGATACACTTACTTATATAAACAAATTATCTAGTAAATTTTACCATAATTGTATAATGCACGACGGCGCATTAATTAACACTATAGGCGATTACGACATGTCAAGTCTCATCGTACGATATTCTAAATACAAACACCGCGCAGAATTAAACATCGATTACTTGTTTAAGAATTATTTTCCTATTTACTACGTGTTTTCCCGTGTTTTCCCTCTTTACTTAAGTTCTAATTATAATTTATTTTTATTGTTTTCTTGCAGGTTTTTTTTCTAATTTTTCCCGTACTTAAAATTTCAAATTTTAAGTTTTAAATTTTAATTTTATCACATATACATTAGACGTCGTTGTACATTAGTAAGTTAACTGTTAATGTGTATATATATATATATATATATAAGGTACTTAACATTCTTGATTATTCAATTATTCCTTGTATTCACGATTTTGTTTATATGTTTTGTAAGTATATATTTCTTCTTCTTCATTCATAATTTATTCGGCCATCAGTCGCATTTCCTTTTTTCAAAATTTGTTTGCTTTTATTATTCGCATCTCTTTCTTTTTCTATTAATGACGTACACTATGCAGTGCGTAGGCTATTCTCAATAATAATTTCTCACCCTTGCTACCGTAAAGAGTCGACCGACATCATTAATATGACTATATTTGACTTTTCTCCTCTTAGAACATGACCTACATATGCTATTTTTCTTTTTTATTGTCCGTATAAGCAGAATTATTTTAAAATTATCACAGAAGCATATTATTAAATATTGTCGGTTAATCGTGTTATTTGACGTGTATATTATCGGTGTTAATATTTTTTTTTTTTTTTTTTTTTTTTAGTTGAACAAGTTAAAACAAGCGACGAAACGCGCGAAAAAATTTTAAAAGCTTCTCGCGAAGCTCGTCTGCGTTCCGATTATCCGCCTGAATTGCAAGCTGAATTATTTAGCAACGTGATTCGCGATCAATATTACAATAACTTTCAACCTCAGCATCATATTAGAGCTAATGGTATGTATATTTTTCTGACGGAAAAAAAATAAAAAATATATATATATATATAAATAATCCTAATATTATCGCGTGGAAGGCAATGACAAACTACCACTCACAACACCATATTGGCGCTAGTAATAATATAGTATTGCCGTCTTGACAACAAATCGATGAAAATCAATTCTCCCAGGTGTGTGTCTATCTGCGCTAAACGCCATACTTACATTGCAGAACAAAATATGTATAGGTAAGTTTGCCAACCAACCTAGCGGTTGAGGAGAAATGATAATATATATATATACATACATTTCGGTTATATACGTAATAATATATATTCGTAACTATTTTCCCATTATAAAATATCTTTTTTTTATTTTTAGTTATTTTCTTCATTGAAGTATTACGAAGCAAGTAACGTCTACAAGTTAGATAATTTCACTTTATTTTTCGTTCATAGAGTGGGTTTTAAAGAATGCTTTGAATATAACCCCATAGATTTTCATTACGAATTAACTGAATGTCGGTTTTATTCATATATTGTCGGAATTACATTTGCCCTTAATTAATATCAATATAAATGTGATTTTGTAAAATTTTATAATTATACTTACGAAATAAGTATATAGGATGAAATTACTAAAAACGTCATACATATTCTACACCGTTGAAAAATGAACTGGAAAAATAATTTTTTGTCTTTGTAAAATATCTAGATACGATTTGATATATATATATATATATATATATATATATATATATATATATTTAATATATATATATTGTTTATACATCGCGTTGAAAAAGTCTAGTCGCCACAATGCACTTAAAATTATTTGTATATAACGCATACGCATAGCAATATTAACATAACGGTTAAATTACTTAAAACGTTATCTGAATTTTTAGTCCTATACAATTATTTATTACGTATAAATTATTTACTACCGAACCCGAAAATTTACTTACTTCGCATATATCAGCGATATACGAACATTCGAAATGAAAATATTCAACCGTATCGCTGTCAGAACTACAATAAGGATCAGAGTCAGATGGTCTCATGGTAAAACGCTTAAAATACTTTCCGAAATTACCACGTCTAAATAGCGGCTGGTTGGAAAAGAAATTTGCATCCAAATCATATTGAATACTATTTTCAATACTGTGAAAAAACTTGAAAGTTATTCTACCGTACACAAAAACCATTAATCCATTTATTCCGCCATATTTCGAATATTATTATATTAATAATTTTCTCAGTCAAGGAATTCTTACAATTAAATAAATTATAATTTAACTCCTAACCGAAATTAGTATAAAAAGAATTATAAACAATTTTCAAAATTTAAAATACGGTATAAAGAAAGAAAAATTTAAAATAGAAAGCGATGAAATAAATTTAATCAGCGTACGAATAAATATAAAAATTAATTTCACCCGCTTATAAGAAATAACTTGATAACACATTTAGAAATTTTTAAAAGAAGCTATAGTTAAAAATTTACGAAAATTACATTTTCATAAAAATGACTAGAAAGTCTGCTCAAAAATTCGATTGAACCGATTTTGTATTCGTAGGATGAATACAATTTCATCGACGATGAAGGCGTCCGCGTGTGTTAAATTATAATTAAATAATGTATTCGATAAGGTATTTTGCAAAATCACATTTTCATACTTACGATTGGTAATGCTGAACTTAAAATCATTATATTTCTAAATGTAGAAATCGATCCTACCTGAGATTCGTATTGTTTCCATAGATAGCGCTAAAAATCATAGTTTCAGCCGAAACATTTTTTCATTACTGGTAATTTTTATCAAAATGTGATTTTTGAAAAAATCGCGTGTTAAAAACACGGTTTGGCTACCCGTTCTTGCGTATATCGCTCCTCCCAAAATAAGGCGGATGCGTTTAGCAAACTTTGGGTAAATTTTTCGCTTTCACGTAATCGTCTAATGCATAAAGATAAAGAATACACACCCCGGTAAGAGCATTAAAATCAAGATGGCCACCCTGGAGAACAGCGGAATATATAAAGAGTATATCACCAAACTGGAAAGTTAGATGGAAAAATGAGTAGGTAAATTGTAAAGCTACGGGAATAGACTTATCAAGAGGGGTATGGTGCAGACTAAACAGATTTCGCACGGGACAAGGTAGATGTGCCTATACTTTAAATAAGTGGAAATTAATTTCGAGTATCCGGTGCGAATGTGGAGAGATCCAAACCTTGGACCATCTATATAATTGCAAGATTTTCTCAAATTATGATATGATTAGTAGACACGATGTGCATAACATCACGGAATAACGCGTTACAATGGTTGTCGGAATTAACATTAAACATCTAAAATAATTTTAGTTTACTCGGCTCCATCAAACGGTCGACTAAACTATACGATTCTTCTTAAATTTTTACGAAGTTGAATATTACACAAAATTCTAAGTGATAAGAAATAATTTAATAACGTACTTAGAAAATTAAAAAAATGCAATTAACAAGCGTAAGAAATACAAGCTTAATATTAGAGTCGCTGTACATACGATAGCGTCGAATATCGCTGTCGTCCTAGTATTTATTTTCACTATACGCAATTTAGTGGCTGTATTATTTACACGAAAATATGTTTTCAAAAATCCTGTATTATAGGTCACGTACAGAACATTCAAAATGCTCCCGATTTATGGGGCAATAATATTCATACCACTACGACGCCTTTGCGTTCGCCTGCCGATTTGTGCGTTTCATTGTGTCAGAATCGTTCATCCGAAAATAGTGCGTGCGTTTATACTTCGCTAGCGAGTAAGTGTAATAGTTTATTGTTTTTTTTTGTTTGTTTATATTATGTTTGAACAACGTGTAAAATATACGCTAGTAAATTCGTTTTAATAAAGATGCGAATAATAATAATAGAAGAAGGCATTTAAGAATGACAAAAATAAATTTAATATCCTTACCCTGCAAAATCATGATTAAATCGAAAGTTGTTTACGAATTATTTCCATTAAAAATCATTTCCAAGTCGAGTGGTAGTACACCACAAATAACGATTAACGCACTGTGCTCTGCATGCGTTAATTAGAAATTGTCCTTTGTAATTAATTTTTTTTTTTTTGAAAATTTTTATTGTTAACCGTTGGATATACACGAAGCTAACATACAGCGCTTTCAACTGACGATTTGTATATTATCATTCTGTAATTAAAATCGAATCCCCGAGTAGTCTATGCTTTTAGCAATTTACGATATTTCCCATTTATTTTTGATATCATATTGTCTAAGTGATAGTTAACAGTGAGTTTGTTGTCAACTCCTAAGTGTGTAAAATATTCAACGACTTTAAGTTGAGAACTTTTATAGTATTTCTCTTAAGTTTTAATGACATAGTGAAAAGTGAAGCGAAACATTTATCGATCATTTCAATTGCTTAGGAATTATTATAGACGGTAAATTTAATTTTTTAAAACATGTAGAATATATTAATAAACAAGCAGCTATTTCACTTAATAGTTTCAACAAACTTTATAACGTTAACGATAATTACAGCTACAAGCAATTAATGCTGTTTAAAAGTTTAATTGTATAGCAGATTCAAGTGAACAAAAATAAAAGTAAAAATTATTACAAAAAATAACTTAAATATAATAATTACAAAATATAAGAAAATGCTTAAGCTAGATACACAATATTACATTAACTGCTGTGGTTATGAGCTATATCAATAAACTAACCTGATGGTGAATGTGTAAACAATAGATTAAACAATGTATTCGATAAATCAGCCTGTATATAATAATCTAAATATAACCACAGCTAACAATTGATCCTTACAAAGATAATTAAATTTATCATATATTTCTCTAAAATTCATTCTTTATCAAAATTTGTAATTGAATTTAATAAAATATTATTTTTTTGTTCCTTTCTTTTATTATTTCCTTCTTTTTTTTTTTTTTTTTTTTTTTTCTTACAATAGGTTTCTTTCTTATAATGTTTTTCTGTGTGTAAAATTTTATAATTTTGGGTAATATTACTGAATTGTGTCTTAATTCTTTACAATGTTTTCCAAATAATGAGTTTTCATCATTATTCATATATGAATTTATCCTTAAATGTTATTGCGAATTGTCTGTTTCTCCTATGTATGTTTATCACATTGAATTGTAACTTAATTTATATATTCCTGATTTTCTTTGTCTACTTCTTATTTCGTTGTTACTGATGGATTTCAATATTATAGCATATTACCCGATATTTCTATATTTATGTTATACTTATTAAATATTTCTATTATCTCGTAGGTATGGCTTATTATGTATAATTAATTGAATAATTCTTTTTATCTCTTTTTCTGTACTTTTATTTGATTTCTTCCACATTTTTTCAACTATATTAGAGTTTGATTTTTTTTTTTTTTGGTTAATAATGTTGATTTTCACATTCAGAAAATTGATTGCATCTCTCCCTATTTCCAGTGTGAATGTGTTTTTATTATACAAACTTGATACAAAATTGTTCAACATATTGTATTTATATTCCATGTGATTAGGACATCATATTCATATATATATATATATATATATATATATATATATATATATATATATATATATATATATATATATATATATATATATATATATATATATATATATATATATATATTCCATAATTTAACTTTATTTTTAAATATATTATTATTTTTAATAAATGGCTTCACTTTAAATTTAAGATATAATGTTGTAAGGAGTGTTTTTGTTTTTATTTTAATTAAAAATAAATCGATGCTGTGGAAAATGATCTGTAAATGAAAATTCGAAACTAAAAGAATTTTAATATCTATTTATCGATCTATCTATAATATATGTACGTTTAATAAATGTCTAAATAAACACCAAATTTATTGGAGCAATAAAGTATGGGAAAATGTATTATCATAATAGACTTTCAATTCTTTTTATTCACAGTTAGAGATGAGGAAGAGGGTAGTAAAACGCTGTGGTTAGATAATCAGAGTCACGCATCATCTTCCGTCAGCAGTACCGACTATGATTTTTCGTGGCAATGGCCAACGTCGTTTTGGACCCAGTTTAAAGTATGTCAGTTATTATTATTTTATTGTATTTATTAAACGGAAAATTAATTTACTCGACCATCGAGGATGTTTATATGATTTTACTCGCTGTTTACACGTCGGACAAGATAAAAGACGGTTTTATTGATATTCACTGTATACTTAGACGATTGCGAATATTTTTGTATAATTTTCTTTTTTAATACGTTATAAAATGTTTAATCGTCATTGTCGAATATGTTTTGACAATTTAATAAAAGCGACGAACTGATATTATCTATCAAAAATTGAAATATGATTACTTATTTTTCATACGGATATTTAAAAAATAAATATGTAGACTCGTCTTTTTAAAGAATAAAATAATTTTATCATATAAAAGCGGTGATAACGAAATAAAAATTATTTTCCCTAGGTTGTACTTATTTGTATAGTGTGAAAAATAAGTGTACGAATGAAATAAGATTTTCGTCTTAGAGTAATCGTTTTTTTTTTTTTTAAATAACAAATTATTTTACTCTAATATAACTAAATTTTCGTCGTAATCGTTTTTTTAAAGTAACAAATAAATTAATTTACTCTAATATCACTAGATTTTCGTTTTAGAGTAATCGTTTTTTTTTTTTAGTAACAAATAAATTAATTTACTCTAATATCACTAGATTTTCGTTTTAGAGTAATCGTTTTTTTTTTTAGTAACAAATTAATTTACTCTACAGGAATTCTTCTAGTTTTATGTAGCTACATTTTGATAATAAAATCACCATATATAAACAAATACGTGCTCCTGTTTTGAGATACATGTGTCAAATATAAGGCTGCAGTGCTAGAACAAATATAACACTAATGCAGCGATTCCGGAATAAAACTCTACGAACCATTGTAAATGCACCATGGTTTGTATGAAATGAAACTTTACATCGTGACCTACATGTTCCATATGTTACTGATGTGATAAAACAGGAAGCAATAAAACATGCAACGAAGTTACATGATCACCCTAACTGGGCAGCAGTCAATTTGCTGGATAACTCATCAGAGCTATTGCAGAGGGTCAAACCATTGGACTTGATAAAATAAATCCAATTTGTACATTCTAGGCCACCTTCGATGATAGGAGTGCCGCTCAAGTAACTGCAGATATCATACTAACTATCGATAGCACTAGCTATGTATAGGGAAAAAATGTTTTAACTAGTTCGCTATGTTTCTTAAATATGCGATGTGATATTGCGCCATTTATCTAAAATTTTAACAATGTACTTTAGTTGGATACAAATTGTTTATATACCAACGTGTAGCCGTTCAGTTTTAAAAGAAAAACTTTTCTTATAATCTATAAAAATTTTTTAAAAAAATACTTTCCTGGTTCCTTATTATTTTTATTTAATATTCATGTTAATAATCGAATACAGTTAATTTTTAAAATTTCATTTTCATTACGGTCGTGATCTACGTTTTGATATATAATTACGAAGTACAAATTTAAATAATAATAATTCGTCATTTGTTCAATAGGTGTTGAGTCGTCGTAATTTTCAAGAAGCTCGTCCTAGAATGCTATCTACGTTAAACTGGGCCCAAACGGTATCGTTGAGCATTATGTCCGGTTTATTGTGGTTTCAACTGCCGCGTACGGAACAAGCGATACACGATATACAAGGATGGATGTTTTTCTCTACCACCTATTGGATGCTGTTTGCCCATTTCGGAGCGCTTTATTCGTGTAAGTTTTTTTTTTTTTTATACCGCCATTGATTAAAATACGTAATTTTATTAACAAATTGGATTCCCAATTTAGGATTATTCACTATTGTGATTTTGCGACGATGAAGGAATCACTATTGAAGTAAATAACAAGCGTAGTTTGAAATTTATACACGTTCATGGTGATAACTATAAATTAGTATAAACCTATAATCATCATTTACATTATGCTGGTTTTTTTTTGTCTTAAAATTTTTCTGGAATTTGTTAATTTAGATGATATTTCGATAATTAAAACGATTTTATTACACTGCGAGTTACCATTGTTTGTGTTACCTACTGGATTGTGTAGGATCGTCGTTTGTAAATACATTTTTTACCTAAGTAAATTTTTGTGCGATTAATCTAGTTATTGTTGAATGATAATCGTCCTGGTAATTTGGAGATTATTTTTTTTTACTTTTAAATGAAAATAATGCTACTGTTACTGGAATAGCAAAGGAATTAAGAATTTTTGCAGCTTCTGCAGTGAAGATGGAAGAAATTGTAAGAGAGTAAACTTTTTTTTAACAATTTGGGAGGAAGAAGTAACAAAAGCTGCATCGTCGTGCGTGATTGATTTAGAGCCGTCTATGAAGGTAGGTATGAAATCAGGGAAAATGGTTATTGATATGGGAAATAAAAAATAGAAGAAGGTACAGAAGCTTTAAAGGTTTTAAAATAATCTAAGTATATATGTAAGGATATTTCGTTATTAGTAAAAGGAGAAAGAAAATAACTGAAAGGAGAAGGAGGTATGTTAGATTACTATGATTGGAGAGAATCAAATGATTGGACGACGATTAAGAGAAAATCTCCAGTTTTGAGAAATATTAAGAAAAAAAGTAGAATAATGAAGGAGGGCATGGCGTGAAAGAGTTTATAAAAAATTTATCAGCCAAATATGTTCGACTCATATGTCGGGGAGGAGTCTCCATTTCCATAACTGATATTGGAGTAGAGATAAGTGTTCTTAAGGACACTCGTAGACATATGTTTAATGTAGAAATATACGTGACTGGATAATTACCAAACAGGAAACAGTTCATAATACCGCGTATGAAGGATTTATACAGAAGCAACAAAACAAGAGGTCGCATCCAAAGGTCAGATGTGAAAGCGATTTTAAAATATTAATCCGTTTTGATTTTTTTGTGTAGATAACTTTAATGTACTCAGTCACGATCCAAAACCTAAATATTTATGGAATATAACAGTCATCAATAAGTAGTCTATTTATGGAGTCATTAATACGTTTGTAAACAAAAAAAATATGACGAGAAAGAGAACCACTCATAAAGCGAAGTTGACGTACACTTTACTGTAGAATTTCAGATAAACTTATAGGGACAAATGGAAAACTTGAAATTAAGGTCGGGAGATGGATAGTGTTAGGAGGAAAGGCTGACGTGGAAAGAGAATGACCTGATAAATTAGGAATGTACGAAGGAGACAAAGTTTAAATGCATACATGATTCATTGGAAGGGTTGAATAATAGCTCGAAGAGTTTTTGCTGGCAAAAGCCGCCCTGGCTTTATTCTATATACAAGGGAAAGGTTGTGTATGATTTGTGGAAGAAACAAACTTCTTCCGGGCTTCTCTTTTTTTGGTTAATAAAAATTGTCGGGTAATGTCGTCTTGGTTTTTATACAAAAACTAATTGAGTGAGTACGACGAAATTGTTTAAAATAATTATTTTAAAGGTTTGGTTATAACAAGAACTATCCTACCAGGGAGCAGAACTGAATTTTCGGTTAGAAGTCTTAATTTAGAACGCAAACTGTTAGAGTGCTGTGTTGAGAAAATGTAAAAATTTCTTATACAAGAGGATGTCAAAAGATGCGGCAGAATGTAAAGGATGGCATAAATTATCTAAGAATGAGGAAAAGTTACGAATATTATGTTCAGGATGCATAGATAAGAGTATAAATTTTTATTACGAAAAGATGGTGAAGAAGAAAACTGAATGGAAAGGATAATAGGAAGATGTTCACTACCCGAAGAAAAAGATTCAACAACCTAATCAGTTTAGAGCACTAAATTCCCGTTAACGAATAAATCAAGAACGTTCGAGGTTTTTGGGCGGAAAAAACGGCAGTCCATCATTAACAACACTTAAATCTGTTGTATTAATAATGTCCAACATGAGATGGTCGGAATTGTCATTTGTAATACTACCCCAGCTGTGAGCATTAAAGTCGCCGCCACATATTATAAAATAGTTTCGAAGTTGGACATTGATGAAATGAATTAAATTATTATTATGTAAATTGGAAGATATAAGGAGCAAACATATAGAAGTTGGTTTAGAAATTTAACTTGCAAACATAAACCACTACAATTACTATTGATTACAATAGAATCGATGGAAATCAAGAGGTGGGGAATATTATTATGAACTAAAATAACGGCACCCTCGTAGTATCCGTCAGCTCTGTCATCTATCTAAAATGAAATTGTAATCTTTTCAGACTTCAGAAGTTGTTTCTCTGACTTAAAATTTTCAGCATTCGTCTTCAATAATACTGAAAATCCGTAGTCATATCGCTCTTCTAAACGATGTTAGATTCTTCATTAAGTTTGTATGGATCCTTGGCCACTCCGGAATCAGAGACAACTTTCTTGCTGATTGTTATGTTAATCCTTCTTCCCTTCTTAGATTGATTCACCCCGCATTAATCTTTTCTCCATTGTTAAAACTGCTCATAAGGAATCCTGAAAAGCGGTCTGGAATTACAATTTCTCACATTATAAACTGCTTCAGACTAATTTTTCATGTTTCCCTGGTTTTACAATATACAGATGTCAGTTAACCAACTTCTATCCATAATCACCGTATACATATATATATTACTATTCGGAAAAAATCGCCTCGCTTCTTCACTATTTCGAATGCACTTTACTATCTCTACTGCTCACACCGTGCAGATACCAACCTTATTATCGACGCAGGTCACATATTCTTCGGTTGCTTCCATTATTTCTCTTACCGTAATACATTATACATTCAAATCCTTTTACTTTCACTATAAACATGCCTTTTTTACTTCCTACTCGCAATGTGGGGATTTACATTTGTCTATATAAGTTCATTTGTGATATTATATTTTTATTTAATTTTTACATTACAAAATGGGTAAACCTTGTAGAAGCTGATTTTTTGTTTGTTTTAAATTTAAAAAAAAAAAAAAAAAAACTATTAGCACAGAATCTGATCTTGGAAGTCTAATTAGTAAATTACACCTTTCATTTTGTCCCATTTTAAATTCTGTATACTTATACGGAAACTATTTTTAATTTTAGAAAGAAATGATTCAAATAACTTTTTGGACGTTTTTAAATTTATTTTTCATTTTTCGGTCGTACGCCGTATATTTAGTTATGTTTTTTTTTCTCTAATTTTTATCTCACGGTTATTTTTTAATTTATTTTAATCAATTAATTATCGTTGATATTATTTTTATTATTATTTTTAATATAGTACCTTCCGAAAGAGAAGTCATAAATAAAGAACGACAAAGTGGTGCCTATCGTTTATCAGCCTATTATCTTGCCAAAATGGTCGGTGAACTACCCCTGACTATAACACTGCCAGCTATATATCTGACTATTGCTTATCCGATGCTTGGCGCCTACAGCTCTAAAGTGTTCTTTCTTCTTCTTGCATTTCTTCTATTGAATACGCTAGTAGCTCAGGTAAGTGTACGAATCTTCGTTGATACGTTTATATTTGGTAAGATATTTCGTATTTATATTTTTTTTAAAAAAAAAAGGAAAAATAAGGGAAGATTTATTTCCAGAAATATCTAAAAAGAAAAATAACATGTACGGTAGTTGTCTTCGTTATACACGACTCGAAATATTTAATAAAAATCTACATAATTGACAAAATCAGAAAAAAAAATAATAATTACACGTGTCAAAGAAGTCAACTAGAAACATGGATTGATAATTAATAGATTTGAAACTAAGATTATGATAATCGACAGTAAGATAAATGACACTAATCTCCTGTCAGAATATGAAAGAGCGGATTTTTTTGTTTATTTAGGATACTTGATTACTTCCCGGGATGAAATAAAAAAAAAACTGCTTCAGGTAATACCGCAACCATACGATTAAATCGTAATTTGTAACAAAAGGTGGCCATTAAAGTTACGGAAGAAGCTAGTAAAAACGTGAATTCTCTAATTTATGCAGCGGAGACATGGACGATTAAAGCAGTGAATGCATCGATGCATTTGAAATGTGAATATGGTGAGGTATGCTGCGTATATCTCAGATTGAAAGAAGAACAAATCTCTCAATACGGACAGAAGTATACGAACCGATAGAATTACCCAGATTGCGCGTAAGACGGATCCATGCATTTTTTTGGACATATTTTAAGGGGATAATATCTATAAAAAATATTACTATTTGGTAAAGCAGTTGGTGCAAGAGGCAGAGTGCCTACTCGATGGACTGATGGCATGCGGAATTAATTTGGTACGGTAGAAAAACTGCAGTCAGAATCTAGTATTTATGCCAAATAAAAGTGAATAGTTCTTTTTTTTTTGTTTTATATCGACTAAAAATTTACGCTGAAAACTATTTTCACAGCATATTCATTCACTTCTGAAGAATGGTATATATATATATATAAAATTAAAAGTTGTTTTTATTAAGAAATTTATTCGAGAAGAAATTAAAATACTTTTTTTTAAAAGTGAAATTCCTTTTATAGAGTGTCGGATTTTTCATCGCTGCCTGCTGCATGGATATGCAAGTATCGGTGACAATTAGCGCTATCTACACGTTAGCCATTCAGTTGTTCGGCGGATATCTAGCTACTAATATTCCACCTTGGTTGATGTGGATGCAACGGTTGAGTATGGTTCATTACGCGTATCAAAATATGCAGATAGTCGAATTTAGTGAAGGCGCTCCTATCCGGTGAGTTTATATATATATATATATATATATATATATATATATATATATATATATATATATATATATATATATATACAGTGGCGTAGCCAGGAGGTGGTTTTTGGGGGGTCTGAACCGCCCTTAGAATCAATCTGATAATAAGAAAATATATACTCGTTGTTAAATGCAGTTTTACATTTATTAAACCTTTTTTATTTTTTATTTTTTATTTTCATTTATTTAATTTAAATTTCGTTGTCTCCGAAGTAAATAAATAGTTTTGTAATATAGGAGGTACTAGAAGAATTTTGTAGAAAAACGCGAGGAATAGATTTTAAATTTTAAATTTAGTTAAGTATTACTATGTATTATTTCTTCAAAAAATATAAAATCATTTTTTATCGTTTATTTTTTCGCGGAATTTATTGTACTTTGTAACCATCTCCCTCTGTCCTCAATAACATACTGTTAACGTTAAACATTTCTGTCGTCTATTGCTTCTAATATAATTACATATTCGACGTCTAATAAGCATAAAAATAACTCTGGTTAGTTGGATTGCTTATTGGGCTTTAACCTACTTGAGTTTTGGTTATTTACTTAAAGTTCAATTTAACTCGGGTTTACTGTTATAATTTAGTTTTGTTTGAACCCCCCCCCTCTTCAACCAAGTCTGGCTACGCCACTGTATATATACATATATATATATATTAGCATTAATTCTCACTCTAGTAAAACATGTATCAAGATATTAGATAATAGATTACGGGCGTTCGTTAGTAATGAAAGTTCTGAATATCAAAAAGGCTTTAGAAAGGGCGTTGGTACGAGAGAACACATATTTAATATACGACAGATAATTGAAAAATCAAGATAATATAATGTACCAGTTTATCTTGCTCTCATTGATTATGTCAAAGCCTTTGATTGTGTTAAATAATGAACATTTAATATTCCTCATTGAGAGCCTTTATAAGCACAGTTAAAGCGCCCGTAAATATAGACAATGGTATATGATCCAAACTGTCTAATATAAAACGCGGAGTAAGACGAGGATGCATCTTATATCTCCTTTGTTATGTAATGCTTATGAGGAAGGTTCTAATTGATTGCGACGAACGTTTTCCTATTGGAGAAAAACGAATTTCAAATTTGAGATATACCGATGATACAGTGTTAATAACAACTTCAAAAGATATTCCAAGATCATTGCTGGTCAAATTGCAGACTGTGAGTGATACCTTCTGGCTTCAAATAAACATTCGAAAAACAAAAATTATGATTATTAATAAGCAGGTAGAAGTTTATTCAGATATAAATGGATTCCAAGTAGTGAAAGATTTCATATATATGTGGGTTTTTTAATATCCAGCGACGGCTACTGTATAAATGGAATTAAAAGAAGAATTAATATGAGTCGCGCTACAGTTCTTAACTAAAGTATGGAAAGGTTCGCATTTATCGATGACCACTAAAATTCGAATAATGAAGTCGTCAATTTTCTCTACTTTCACATATGGTTGCAAATCTTATCAATAGAAAAGAAGAAAATGAAATACAAAAAAATGACGGTAGAAGACTGATAAATATAAATATGTGGTAGTTGGATGATACAAAATGATAATTGTAAAATTGCAGGCAAATAAATAAATTCCGTTTATGGTTATTTTATAGAATTTTAAAATTATTTACAGATGTTCTAATCAGTCTAAATTTGACGTCTGCAAAAAATCGGCTCACATTCCAGTGTCAGAAATTTTGGCGGTCGAAGGTTCCGCTTTACCGTTATGGTTGAACACGTTAGTTCTATTCGGGTTTTTAGTGGTTTTCCGTGCACTGGGTTACATCGTACTACGTTATTTTAGGAAACCGAAATGAAATAAATCTAATAAAAAACTGTTCAAATATAAAATGGGGCGAAAGCGAAGGCTGTGACGTAATATTTTTTTATACATTATTCGCGTTAGTAATATCATATCAGTTACTTTTTTTTTTTAACGTTATTAAACTTATACACACGATTATTATTATTATTGCAACTATTACTATTATTACGATTATAATACAATGACTACTATTAACGCTATTACTTTTATTTTATAACTGTAATTTATTTCAGGAAGTGAATTTATAAACGGCTGTGTAATTTCGTTTCTTTTTAAATTTCTCCATTTTTAACTTATTTAAATATTACCTGTGTTTATTCATTTATATATATATATATATATATATATATATATATATGCGTGTCATGTGTGTATATATACGTATCTAATGTATATAATTTTTATACGTGTTTTACTGATGTTAAGTGAGATTCATTGTTTTTTTTACACGTGCAATGATATAAACATGTGATATGTATGACTGTACTTTATGTTTACGTCTTATATGATATTTGTATAATGAATCGGTGTACATTTGCAAACATAAATGTTTGTATCATTTTTATCATCTATGTTAATATGTAATACAATCTCTGTATTTTAAAATATTTTGATATTTTTACACATACTTCATTCCTATATTTATTATATAAGTTGACATTATTTAAACGCGTTTTATTTCTATCCTATCATTAAGGAATATTTGTATTAATTCACACTTAGAATATGTCGTTCTGCATAGTCATGCTTGAAAATAGAACATCCCACCTCGTTATGTTTCACGTAATTTATATTATATACTGTGTATACTTTTCAAATAACGTACAGTTCTATATTATGAATACTTGTTAACTATTATGATAATTATCGAGTTATTATGTAATTAATAATAATTGTAGATAACTTGGTTTTATTGACGTGCTAAGTATCAATTACCAATTTTTGAGTCACTTTTTTTGTGGGGGGGTTTGGCTTAATTAAAAGAAGATTGTAATTAATAAAAAAAAAAACGGTTCTTCATTTTAACTTTTTTTTATTTTACGATTAAAAATCACTAGATCTGAGTAAAATTATTTACTTTTTCCTATTCTTAACGTCTTTGGAAAGTAACAATGTGGGATAAAGCTAATTTTACGCGGGTGTTAAAACTTGTTATTGGAAATGTAATTTAAATGCGGCTTCGCTAATTTTATATTCCTTAATCCTGTATAATGTTTCGTACCTCCGTTACATTGTAAGGATCAGAGATATATATAATTTTGAAAAATACAAGTCATTTTATGTTTTCCTTAATATATTTCGATTTTTATCACTGCCAATAAATTATAAATGAAGCAATTTTATTATTTCCATGATGAAAATAACGTGTATTTCGATATTAAGAAATCCCTTAATAGTAAGGAAGGTCGGTAACATTGAGGTATTACTTTTAAGTTTATTGAATGTTATTTCTTATTTAGTTATTCACATTTATTTCAGCATAAATGTACAACAAAGCTGCTTTCTTGATTTAAAAATGCAGAGAAAATCTGAATTATATTTGGTTAAATTTTAAGATATTTTGAGAGACAAACATGCGCATTTAATATAAATTTTAATGATGGGTAAGTTTTTACTTTGTAAGTTGTAATTTTGATTAAAGAATTACTAAAATTTGTTTTATAGACATTTCCGTGTCATAAGGAAATAATTTTTTATTTTTTCTAGTGTAAAAAAATGAATAATTTTCTTGGTTTCGAAGTTAAAGCAACATTTAACCGCAGTGGAAAATTTTACGTTGTTTTATTTTTATTTTTGAAAAGTATTAATAATATTTCTGATTTTTGTGGAAAAATAATTTTTATCGTTCAAGTATTGATATTTTAAACCCTAATTACATTAATACGATATTAATTTAAAATAAAAAAAAAAATTAATATCATGTATTTTCAGCTCAAAAGTTTAGATTTTGAACACTAAATTTGTGTGGCTTTCGAACTTCGACGAAAATATGTGACCGGTTTTAGTTTAAAAGATTTATTCTTGAATAAAAGTAGTACATTTTTATGGACGTAGATTTATCTCGTATGTAGTTAACTTTCTATAATTTTTTAGTTTTTACCATAAATGAATTGAAAAATAAATAATTAAGGTATGTATTCTATGATTGTTCAGCTATTGTGATAATTTTATCCATTATTCATCGTCTATGTTTTTTACATTTTGTTATTAAGTTTATGATTCAAACTAAACTCGCTAAAAAAAAAAATGCTTTCGGCTAAATTAAATTGTAATGGAAAATTTTTATCAACAAATTATGAAATGATTAAAGTATATTGTTTCGTAATTTATAATAATTGAAATACGCCGTGTAATTTTTCGTATATTTTGTTTCACCGGATTTATGTTATTAGACCGTTTAGGAGATTGTGGTTACTTAGTAGTAAGCTATAATTGGCAATCTTATTTAATTTTTTTTAAATGTTCTAATATAGCGCTACGTATAAATTCCCTAAGTAAATTAGTAATACCTCAGTTGTTTCGATATTTATTATTATGTGCGTTAAATTAATACTATTTTGAATGATTTGCATAAATTTAAGTCCCCCCAAATTAAATTATCGCGGTAATTTTTCTTTTTAATCTTTGTTGTCTGATTTTTAATTTGTTCCACTTTTTACCGTTTTAAATATTTAAAAATATTTAGAATATTAAATGATTGACCCATTAAAAATACCAGTTCTTGAATTATAAATCATCTTATTTAGAGGTACAATTTTAAACATTTCAGGGCGGACTTTCAGTCTAATCTTATTTTTATAAGAATTACTCCGTATGATACTACAATATCAATATTATTAAAGTTAATTCAGTATTTATTATTTTTATAAATGTTTTTGTAATCTTATGTTTTTATCGTTTTCCATTCTAGTTTTTCTTGTTGTTATAAAGTTTAATAATGTTATATGAAAATCCTTATTCGTCAGCTATGTAACAATGAAAACTGCGTATATTTGCGTTAAAATATAATGAAATGTATTCAATTATTTCCTAGATGAATATTTATTTCGTCGATGTTGATGAATTATAAAATTCTGATACAATTTTTTATTTGTCAGTGTTTTGAGGAAATTGTGTTAAGTTTTGGATTTGCAGAAGGTAATCTTTCTCGTAGTCTTTATACTACTTATGGATAGTATAACATTATAGCAAAATTAAATTGATAAAGATCATTTTGTTATTAGTTTTAGAAATATATTTCGCTTTTTTTTTTAAATTAACCGTTTTTCTGAAAATATTTAATTTTAAACGATGTTACGTGCTATATGACGTGATGACGTATTTGTGAGAAATAATAGATTCGGTTAAATAATCCTATTTTACGTAGTAATATTATTTGGCTTTATCGGGAATAGAATTCAATTTAGTGATTTAAGGTGTTTCATGGTTAACATTCCATTATTATTATCTCTTACGTACACTAGAAGTGTTTGTCATGTCTTGCGAATTCGTTTTTAGTGGACGAATCTTATCAATTTACTGACATACCGAAATAAGTGACGGTCCACGTGAAATTTGATTGGGTATATTAAGTAAAATTAATATAATCTCTTTAGCAGTAGATGTTGCTTATTGTTCGTAATGTTTAAGGTGTAACTGAATTCGGGTTAGTAGTCAAGCAGTTTCGTTCAATTTAGTGAACTCGTTCAACAACTTTTTATCAATAAAATCGTTCCGTTGTTCATTTCGTTATTCTTCTAAATGTAATGAAGTTGAATGATGATTTGATGAAAGAGTAAGAGTGGATAAAAATAAAGTGAATTATGATTAAATTGTCACAAAGCTGTCTGCGCTGAATCTACCAATATCAATGTTTATGTGCTAGACACATTCCTTTCAATAGATATTGTTAAATCAAACCTAAATTGTTCTAATATATAATAATGATTAAAAATGATAAAACGGCTACCTTTAGCAATAATAATGAGAACATCCTTATAGATTGCTACTGTTCGTTAATATTACCCAATTATCAAGATTTTTTTTATTTTATTTTATTTAAAGATACTCGATTACTGAGATCATGTGCGTCTGTAAATACTTTATATGTTATGAATTAGGTCTGTAGAGGAATTTTAGGCGTTTTTCAATTACTTGGGGATTATCCTGTAATATTGTTTGTATTGTTTTATTGGTGAGTTTGTAAATATTTCTTGGATTATCATATTGTTTACATTCTAATAGCACATGTTTTATCGTTGAGTATTACATATGGAGCAGTTTGATGGAAGACCACCATTCAGCAAGTGCTGTGATGCGAGCCTTGTGTGACCTATATAAGCAACCTGGCTAATGCTACTTCTTCTCGTCTAATTTTTTGTGCCGATGTTATTTAGTTTTTGGTTTAATCTGATAAAGGTGTATGTGTGAGTGCAGTAAGTTTCCCAATGTTGTTGATATAGTTTTGTGATATGAATGTGTGCAAGTCGAACGTGTGTATGGATTTAACTGTATTTAGATCTATACGTTTTAGCTGCTATATCTATGGCTTCGTTTCCTGCAATTCCCGAGTGTGCCGGACTCCATATAAACGCTAGCTGGTTGTTTGCTGAAGTTAGTTTATGGATGATATATTTTAGATTAATAGTGTCGGTGTTTGTAATTTGAATTTGGTGTTGCATACGTTGTAATGCGCTAAATGAGTCGGTACATATTAGATATTTATTTGGATGTGAATGATTTGTAATGTATTTTAAGGCTTTGTATATTGCTATAATTTCGGCTGTGTAAACGGAAGTTTCTGTATGAAGATCAAAAATATAAGGTTCGTTATTTACTAAGTAAGCAGAAGCAGTTTTATTTGTAAATTTTGATGCATCGGTGTATATTTATATATATTCAGGATATTTTTCTTTGAAAATATCATAGAATTTATATTTTAAAAGTTCAGGAGAGGTTAAGTTTTTTTTTGTACTTAATTAATTCGGTGTGTATGGTAACTGGAACTTTTGTCCAAGGTGGTAGTTTAGGAAGATTGTTTTAAGTTTTGGTAATGAATATTAAAGTGTTTCCAGTAAATTATTTGTACGTCCTGCTGGGGGTCGATTTTCTGTTACAATGTTATAGACCGGGTTAAGTGGACGGGAAAGTAATTTGGTGTGATACTTGAGCATTAATATTTATCTTCTGTGCCTAAGAGGTAGTATGTTTGGTTCCACATGCAAAGCTGTACTAGAGCTCGTATGAAAGGCTTTTAGGGCTATTAAGGTTTTCCGATCCCCAAGATGAATGATTGAGCAACTTCAACATATTTAGTTTTTGATTGCAGTTTATTTTTAATTTACGTATATGTTCTTTCCAATTTAACTTTCTATCTAGAGTTAATCCTAGTATCTGTAAGGTGGCTGTGTTTATTATTTCCCTGGAGCCTATTTGTAGGTGAGGTGTATTGCGATACTGAATGAGATATGTTTTGTTTTGGATGGAGAGAATGAGAAACCCTGCGATATGGCCCATTGATTGAGATCATTTATGGTGTTTTGAAGTAAAGATTCTATAAATTTTAGTTCACGATGTGAATAATATATTGAAAGATCGTCGGTATAGATACAATAATTGACTGGAGATGGTATATATTGTTGGATATTTGTCATGCTATTATAAATAATGCAGGACTAATTATAGAACCTTGAGGGGGTACCATTTTCTTGAATTTTTATATCTGATATATAATTGTTTAGTTTGACGCGAAATTTTCGGTTATGTAAAAATTTTTTTATAAATATGGGCAAATTTCCCTTGAATCCACATTGGTTTAGAGCTAGTAGTATTTGGTGCTTCCATAATTTGTCGAAAGCTTTTTCTAGATCAAAAAACTGACTACCGTTGTAATTTTATTATGTACTAAATTTTATTGTATTTCAGAGGTTAGCTTAATCAGTAGATCTTGTGTACTTCTTTGTTTCCTGAAACCGAATTGTAAGGGATCTAACAATTGGTTTTCTAGCTGCCAAATTAGTCTGTTATTAATAATTTTTTCTATTAGTTTACAGAGAGTATTTGTGAGCGAGATGGGTCTGTAGCTAGCCGAATGTAAAGCATTTTTATTTGGTTTGAGCACTGGTATTAAATATGACTCTCTCCACTTCTTTGGGAAGGTGTGATTGTGCCACAATATATTGAAAAAATGAAGAATAGCATTTTTTGATTCTGGATTGAGATGTTTTATCATGGTTATATGAATTCCATCTTGCCCAGCAGCTGTTGGCCGCATTTGTTCCAGAGCCGTGTTAAATTCATCATTTGTTATATCAACATTATAATGTTGCTCAGTCACGGAATCGAAATTAAGCGTTTTATTATTTTCTTCTGAATATTTAATTTTTTTAAATTCCTCAAAATAATTATTATTTGATGATACCGTATAGAAATGTTCAGCCAAAATATTAACTATTTCTAATTTATTATCTGTTATGTGTAAACCTTATTTCATAGCTGTGATGGATCGTACTGTGCGTTTGTTTGTTAGTTTCTTAATTTGTTGCCATAATTTATCGGGTGGAGTGGAAACATTTATTGGTCAAACGAATTTTTTTCAATGATTAAGTTTCGCTTCTCGTATACTGGTCCGAGCAACAGATCTGGCTTTTTTAAATTTTATTAGATTATCAATAGTTGGTTGGCGTTTATATGTTGCTAGTAAGCTGTTTTTACTTTTTATTAACAATTTGCAATTTTCAGACCATACAGCGTATTGTTTACTTTTTTTTTATGAGTTTTGTATATTGGAACAGTGTTTGTGACAGCGTCTCTTATTTTTATACGATATAATTATGTGATTCATCTATATCGTTTGATATTTTACAAGGTTGGATGTTGACTTTTCCTGTGTACGAATTCCAATCGGCTTTAGAAATATTCCAAGTTTGAGATTCACAATTTGGCACAGCATTTTTTGTTTGCATATCAATTACTATATGTTGTGGACAATAATTTCTAGTGTAAAGATAGAAATGAGAATACTATTTTGATGTATTATGCGCATTGAAATCACCAGTTATAATAAAAGGTTTTGGTAATTGTTGAAATAGATTAATTAATGTCTGCGAGGTAATAACATTGTTTTTATGGATATATGTGGAGCATATGGTGACTTTGAGATCGCAGAGGAAGACTGAGACGGCAATAACTTCGATACTTGTGCTCAATACATGAATAGAGTTGATTTGATATTGCAACAAGAACACCTCTGCTAGCCACAGACCCATCTGTATAATCAGCCTTATATACTTTATACTGTTTTAGGTTGACTACATCTTCGCATTTTAATTTAGTTTCTTGTAGGCATATCGCGATTGGGTTATTTATTTGGGATTAATATTTCTAATTCTGGGTATTTGTTTTTAAAACTATTTAGATTCCATGATATTATTTCGTTCATTACCATATTAATTTAAAGGTGGATGATTTGTAATTGCATTAGTTTTTTGATTACTTTTTTTTTTATTGAGTTACCTACCCTAGTTTTGAAAGAATGATGGTTTAGAAGAGGTTTAATTTCAGTTAGCATTGTCCCTACACCAGCAAGATCAGGAGTAAATCTAAATTGTTAAATAATTCCTATTTGTTGATGTGAACCTTTTAACATATCTAACATAATGTGTAGGTTACTAAAAGAGATTGGATATCTGTGATTATTATCATGGAAATATTCTTTACATGACTGAAGAAGCTGTTTCGTATTTTGGGGCTTGAAGTGATGTCGCTTAATTTAAGTAATTTATCTTTATATTTTCCTTCGAAATTTTTATTATGGACTTTATGTAAATCTGTTATGATTAAGTGGAACTTGTTCGGGTCGATTTCATATTGTTCAAGAAAATTTATTATATTATCAGGGTGATCATACATATTGTTAAGGTATTTTAGTGTTTGCGTGAATGATTGATTAGTTGAATTAATAGTATCCTGGATTTCTGGTAAATTGTCAATTATTTGTTGACTGTAGTCTGCTTTACACTTATCGTTTTCTTCGGAGTTGGTAATTGTGTTTCATTTTTTTCGGGGTCTAGATTTACATGGTTTGATAAACTTACTAGTTCAATTTTATTTTCTGGTTTATTTGTTTCGCATTTAGTTTTTTTATATAATTTTTTATTTTCATTTGACTGATTATTGGTCAAAGGTTCATTTTTGCTTATAGTTCATGAGTTTTCTGAAATAGATCGTTTTATATTTTTGTTACCCTCCGGATGGTTCGTGTTTTCATTTGTTTTATTGGGAACGGCTGTTTCAGTGATGCCTGATAAACCTGATATAATGTTTGTTTCTGTATCTACTATTGAGACACTTCTTCAGCTGTCAATTCTGAAACTATAAATGATATAATTAAAAGACGCGAAAACAAAAAGGCAACCTGCAGTGATAAAATAAACAAGAAGATAGTAAAACAACTCAATCTACAACTTAAATAAATATTTTTAATAGTTTTCAAGTCTTCTATCAATGTTGAAAATTTGCTGATTTAAAATTAATCAGGAGAGATAGCTTCAGATATCACAACTTATTGTCTTATTTCTTACTTTTTTTTTTTTTTTGTTAAATAATTTATTTGTCAAAATTTATTATGTAAATTACAATATTTAAAATTCTCACATACATCGCATTTACCTGGGTTGTGTACTGTTGCTACAATTACTCTCTCATCCATTAGAATTATATTTAAGTTAAAAAGGTGACATAATAATGGTCTTATATTTACAAAATACACGCGGTTGATAGAATCATATAGAGAATATGTACACTTGGAAAACTACAAAATTATACTAGATTTCTTGATATTACGTGCACATCACACAAACACACACGCAGATACACACAGAGACGCATGGTGATTTGTAAACGGATCATTATGTGACGACGCTAGTGTTTTGAAATCTAGGACGAAGTACGTGGAAAGCAGAAAATTTTGAGCGATTAGTTCTCCATTGAATTTTAGATTTGTTTTATCGAAGTGTCTTATGGTTTTGTAGTTTGGACATTCGAAAATAATATGTTCTACAGTTTCCTTCAGCCCGCAGGAGCAGTTATCATCTTTGCTTAAGCCAAAACGACATAAGTACGCGGCAATATTCCCGTGCCCTGTTAATAGTTGGGTCGTATAAAAATCCGGTGAAAATTTAAAGTTATGTCTATCTAAAAAGTGTTAGGGATCACTTCAAAAGTATGGCGCCCAACTGTATCTTTTTCCCATTTGGATTGTGAAATTGTACTGTAATAACTTTTTAAACAGTTTTTAATTCGTTTGTTACAGGATGCTGCAGGGGCTAAGGAAACGGTTTGTATTATTGGTGATAAAGAGCTTAGTTCTTGATCTAGATGTTTATTAACAAACTGAAATTCATTATTCTTTATTGAAAATATGACAGCTCTGCTTTTCATTAGTAAGTCGAGTGGTAGATAGCGATTAACGCACTGTGTGAGATAGTTTTATATCCTCTGCTATATTTTCATTCTGTAATTAAAATCGAATCCCCAAGTAGTCTGACATGGTTTTAGCAATTGGTGATATTTCCCATTCATTTTTGATATCACATTGTCTTGGTGATAATTAAAAGTGAGTTTGTTGTCAATTATAACTGCTAAGTATTTAAAATATTCAACGACTTTTAGTTGACGAGCCTTGGTATACGACTTTTATAGTGTTTCTTTTAAGTTTTAATGACTTAGTGAAATGTGAATCGAAACATTTATCGACGGATACCGGTAGATTAACGTCATTTAACCATCTTTCTAACTTATGTAACGTTTCATTTGCAATATGTTCCAGTTCAACTTTAGAATCTCTTTTTATGATGAATAATAAATTGTCAACGTAAGCACACAATTCGACTTTATTATTATATTGTAGTTTTAGGGCTCCATTAAATAAAATGTTCTAATGTAGCGGACATAATAACACACTACCTTGCGGGCAGCCCGTATTCTTTGTTTTTTGTACATCTTTATCACTTATTTTTAATGTAATTCGTCTGTCATTAAGATAGTGGTACAGTGTATGTAGTAGAATTTTGTTTTCGCCTAGTAATATTTTAAAGTTGTGGAATAATGCAGGATACCAGCAATTATCAAAGGCGCTTTTTATATCTATTCCGACAGTTAGGATATGTTTACCTTGTTTGACTCCCTAACTTTTGCAAATTATATCGTTTACTGTTGATAGACCGTTACTGAAACCAAATTGTCTGTTATCAAGAAAGTTCTTCTTATTTAGGTAATATGCTGTATTTTTATTTTAGGACGTTTGACTACAAAGGTGTCATTTGCGTCCACGGAAATTAGATACAATAAATTACAGAAAAATTATTTACTACTTATAACACTGTTTAGTTTATAAATAATATTTTTAAATCGGTTATTTTTAGAAAGTACATTACTGGCTGTATTACATATTCATATGTAGTGCTTCACTTCAATCTAGTCCAGTTATTGATTACTCGGACATTCTGTACATGTTCTACGGTAAGCGCCGATGGCAAAACTTGCATGTTATCGATGGCATTCTCCTTGATTAGTGGCCCGTGCGTTAACCTATAGTGTGGCCGATTCGTAATCGGGCGCATCTCTTCGTGTCTGTTTGCGCGGTATGACGTCGTCCACTGTTCTATTCGCGGTTTGATTCTACGTAATTTGTTCTGTGTTAATCTTGACCACGAAACAAGACTTATCGCGAATTTTAATTGTTTGCTTATCCGTGAGCCAGGATTTCTAGTTCGTGGAGTCGGCTTCTGCCATGATGGGTACGAGGAGGCTTGTATGGTACAATTAACCGTTGTTAAGTTAAGGTACCGTATGAAATGTTTACAACGTAATCCAAATGCTTCGTTATTTTTACTGTATTTGTTTTCTAAGTTTGAATGAAAGGTTTTGTAATAGTTTGGATGGGTTTTCTTCGTACTCAATTTGAAATAATATTTCAATGCTAACAGGATTACTCGATTTTTTTTTAAAAATATTATGTAAATCTCCATATGCCGTTTGTAACTACCAGGGTTATTACAGCATAAGGAGACGTGTGTCTAGTTTATATGTAAGAGTTTATTTTATTATGAGAATTCAGGAAGGATTTTTGGTTAAAGATGAGAGATGGCGGAAATTGCTTTATTCGCTTTAATATTAATATGAGATAAGTGCCGATTAAAATTTAGGCGGCGATCGAGAAAGACACCAAGATAGCGTATTAGTCCAATTAATAGTATGAGAATAGTGTTATTGAATGCCGATGACTGAAAAAGAGATAGCTTTAGTTTTGTCTGGATTAATTTGCCAGCTCTTAAAATAGCGTATCGTGCGATTTAAATCTTTTTGAAGTTTATTACTAATTGAATTGGGCCTGAATGAACTATAATGCAGTATCGTCGGCAAATAAGGCGGAGCTAGCTGAAGATAATTTAGGAAAGTCGTATAAGAATAGAGTGAACACAAATGGACCGAGCACGCTTCCTTGTGGGATACCAGCCGTGCAGGTTTTCATATTGGAGTATTCACCAGAAATGCACACAGTGAATAATCTATTGTTCAAATAACTTTTAATAACAGTAATTAGATAGTCTGGAAATTTTGTTTCAATCATTTTATAGATAATACCATCGTGCCACGTTGTGTCGAAGGCTTTAGCGACATCTAGTAGTAACATACGTGTATGCTTATTACGGTTGTAATTATCAAAAATATGTTCACATATTCTTGCAATTTGATGAGTTGTAGAATGATTGGACTTGAAACCAAACTGTTCGTATGGAGTGAGCAATTTTTTGTCTGTGTGAGTTTTAAGCCTGTGATGAACAGCTACCTTGCTTAAGTTGCTAAGTAGACTGATAGGACGCACATTTTCAATATGAGAAGAATTTTTATCGGGTTTGGGAAGTGGGATAATCTTGGAGACTTTCCATTGTTGTGGAAAGTAACCAAACTTGAACATTGATTATGTAAGTAAGTTCAATAATTCTTTTCGACGGTAAATTTTTAAGGATTCTTCTTCTTTCTTCTTCATTAGCCATTATCAGTGCGCGCACACAGCTTGTTTAAAAGACAAAGAGAGTCCTATGTACAAGTGCGATAAATGTAGTCAAACGGGTTTAGAGGAAGCAGATATTTTTAATATTAGAAGAAGCGTACATACGGATAACAGCACGAATTCGACAATAAATCTATTAGTAGAGGAGGTGCTGAATATAAAAGAAGAGCTTACACGTCTAAAAGCAGACAGAGAAGAATACAAACAACTACGTACTGAAGTAAACCAGCTGAAAAAAGAAAATGAAAAATTACGTTCAGAGGTACAATATTATAAAACAAGAAATAATGATGATGATACTAGAAGTATTAACACTCAATCTGTTAGTCTAGCGAATATTGTAAAGGCAAATGCTAGCGTAAACTCAAACGAAAGAAACCAACAAAAAAAGGTAACCTCGGATAAGAAGATGAAACCTAACTTAAATTGTATTCGCATAAAAAATAAAGCCGACGGAGTTAAAAGTCAAAGAGGAAGACCTAACCAAAAATATAGTTCCTCACCGTATTGGGGGTCAACATTAAACTTTATAAAAAATTAAGATCGGGCGACATTTTAGTAGGCTGTGATAGTAAAGAAGAATTTAAAAAAATCGAAACCGAAATAAAAAATAAATGTACCTCACTGAAAGTTATAGAAAATAAGCCACGGAATCCACAAATTGGTATAAATAATATTCCGAATGATGTTAATAAAGAAGATATTACAGAGGTAATCAAGGACGTAACAGGGGAGGAACCGCATTACATCAAAATAACTGTTGGCAACAAAAAGAAGGCATTGTGCGAAGTGACCGCAAAATCATTCGACATCTTACTTAAAATGAAAAAAATAAACATCGGATGGACACGATGTCCAATGTATGAAAACATCACAATTAACCAATGTTTTCGATGCTGGAAGTCTGGTCATAAGGCGGCAAATTGTGAATCTGAAGAAAAAGAAATAGAATTAATAAATAACACAATTAAAAGCGGGCTGTGCACTAACTGCGTTAATAGTAAGGTAAGAAATAATAGTAATAGTAATAATAATAATAATATTAAAAATGTAGATGTACACCATCATCCAGATAGTTATAAATGTCCATATGTAGTAAAAATAAAAGAAATGCTAAAATCCCACATAAATTACCGCTATGAATAAGGAAATTAATTTTATATTAAACAATGTTAGTCACTGCTTCACAGCGCAAAATATATTACACCAGTGTGCATTAAGAGGAAATTATAAACTTGTTCTAATCTCTGAACCTTACATCATTAATAATAAGTTAAACGGATTTTCTGGGTACAACATCATAAACAATAGTCTAGCTGCCATCTGTATTTCATCAGACATAAATTACCAAAAAATTCTCATTGATAAAAATCATAACCTTATAGCAATCCTCTTATCTAATCTCTTAGTCATAAATGTATATTTCTCCCCAAATAAACCATTAGAACCATATATACAAGCTTTAAATGACATCCTCACAAAATTTCCCTATAAACGAGTACTTCTTACAGGGGATATGAACATTAGATCTACTATGTGGGATCTTAAAAACTCTGGGAAGAAAACAAAACTTTTTCATAGTATCTTAGCATTCCAATAATCTAATTGTTCTAAACTAAAAAAAAATGTCTTTACCTTTACTAATGCAAATGGAAAAAGTGTAATAGACCTTATTACCTCAAAAATTGCTCAACCACTTGTAAAAGAACTAAAAGTCCAAACTGGGGAGGCATATTCAGTTTATGAATATGTAACATTCAAGTGCTGTATGGAAATATCAAGAAGTCTTATTCGAAAAGTAAATTACAACAATATTCTTAACAATTTTGAACAGAAAAGAAATAACTTAGTACAAAGCTGCAACTTCATAAATAACCATGAGTCCTGTGAAGAATGGATCAATTATCTTTCAAATATGTACAACAACAAATTGAATCAAATAGTACTTACATACCTGTATCTAAAACAAACTACTGGTGGAATGATGAAATCCAATATCATAGCCGACTCACAAAAAAATATCGTTGTATCTTCCAAAGAATAAATGATCCAAATATGAGAAAAATCCGGGAACTAGTTTACAAAAGTTACAAAAAAACTTTAAATTATAAATAAAATCTGCTAAATTAAAGTCATGGAAATCTTTTTGCACAGATAATGTAAAACCATGGGGTCTAAGTTATAAAATCGCCTTCAGTAAGCTAAAGAAAACCAATGACATTCCCCTTTTTAAAAATGAAGACAATGATCAAATAACTAATACAAACGACAATCTAAAATGCTGTCTCTCCACATTATTTCCTAGCGATAACACAGACGCCGACAATAGCTATCATAAGTCATTGCGAAATAAATTCGATAATTTTAAGCCTGATTTTAGCCAAACAAATATGGAAGAACCCTCATTCATTAATAATGAACAACTAACAATGATGATTAAAAATCTCAAAAATAATAAAGCTGCCGGTCCTGATAAAATTAATAATAAAATAATAAAACTGATTCACAAACATCATCCAATAATTTTTGAAAACATGTACAAAAAAATTTTTTTAATAGCTTATTACCCAAAAGCTTGGCGTGAAGCTAGTGTGATTCTTATACAAAAACCAGGGAAAGATTCTAACAATATTCATTTATACCGCCCAATATGTCTTCTAAACACATTTGGGAAAATTTTTGAAAAGCTATTAAAAATTGAAATTGTGGGTCAAATTAAGCGAACAAATTTTCTAGACAGTAGGCAATTTGGGTTTACGCAAGGCCTGTCAACTGAACATGCAGTAAACTATGTAATACACAATATCCAAAAAAATCTCAAATGTAAAAATAAGGTAAACACTATAACGGTGGACATAAAAGGAGCCTTTGACAATTGCTGGTACCCCGCTCTGTTTAATTCTCTAGAGATATTACTAGTTGGAAATAAAGGACTATTGAATATCATCTACCATTACATAAATAACAGGAAGATCTCTTTACAAGTAGGTAATGCGTCCGCAGGAAAAGAAACCAATATGGGCTGTCCACAGGGTAGTGTTCTGGGTCCACTATTCTGGAACATACTTTTTAATGGAGCCTTGAAACTATGCTACAATAAAAATGTAAAACTCTGTGCATATGCAGATAATCTCATTTTTATAATTTCTGGAAGCTCAAAAGTGGAACTAGAAAATATAGCGAATGATACCTTAATAAAATTAGGAAATTGGTTAAATAGTGTCAAACTAAAATTGTCAATTGAAAAAAGTTTTGTCACACTTTTCACAAATTCATTTAAATTGAAGAGAAACAACATTAAAGTAAGATTCAAGAACTCTATTCTTAAGGTAGTTGAATACTTTAAATACTTAGGTATTATCATAGATAACAAATTAACTTTCAAATACGATCTTGATAACATAATATTGAAAATGGATACCAAATACTGCAAAATGTTACGAGCCTGTCAAAATACATGGGGATTCAGTTAACAGAATTGTATTATACAAATCACTGATTGAAAACACTGTAGCATACTGCTCCACCGTCCTACTAAACCGGCTAAAAGTTAAAACAGTAAAGAAAAAACTTTTTGGTATGCAAAGAAAATATCTAATAAACGCTTGCAGGGGATACAAAACAATTTCACACAGCTCATTTGTAGTTATTGCTAATGTACTTCCTGTCGATCTTCTTATACTCAGAAGGGCAGTCATGTTTGCCATAAAAAACGTGGACTTCTTTCCATATCTTAATGAGCAGTTAATAGAAGAAACAAACGCCATAATCTCAAAATTCAATCTAAATTCTCGCAGTGAAACCAGAACTCGATATATCTATACCCTGAAAGCTATAAAACGACACTACTTAGAAATTTGGCAAAAAAGATGGGAACAAGATAATACTGGCCGACACACCCACAGCCTAATCCCCAATATATTAAATAGACACAATATTAAAATTACTCATGATTTCTACACTACCCAATTATTAACGGGGCATGTAAAATTTGGGTCTTATTTATTTCTTCTTAAGTTAAGTAATGATGACAAGTGTGAATGCGGCGCAGTAGAAACTGCGAACCATGTACTATTTGTATGCCCCACTATGGACCATTTAAGATTTTACAATAAAAATAATTTTAACCTACAAGACAAATACACTGCTCGACAATTCCAATTATTCGCATTTAATGTAATGCATAAGAAATTCCATGGTCACTGAAGTTTTTGCGTTGTGAATCCGTGATAAAACGTTTACAGTAATATGTATAACGAGTGTATTTCTGCACGCGTACATTTATGTACGGGGGTGTTTGTGTGGAATTTATGCATATAATGTTTAAGTTCTGTATATGTGTATGTATGTGTCATTATGGATAATTCGTACATTTAATACCTAAGTTATAATTTTAATTATTAACTAGTATAAGAAGTTATAAGGGAATACATGTATACTATGACTGTGAGTGAAACTGACGCACAGACCGCGCAAATGCGAGTGTAAAAGTGGTTACTATATTATTGTTAACTATAGAGTATTGTAAAGGGGAGCAATACACTGATTAAGCCTAAGCGGTGGTGCAGTGTATTGCTCCTCTGTAAATTCAACAAGTTGTACATTATTAATTTGCATAATAAAGTATTAATAAAAAAAAAGAATCTCTTACAAATTCATTGCACATATATTTAGTTTTATTTATATTGATTTTAAGCCCTATTTGTGTGCATTTATCATTGACTGCCTGTATCATTTCTTGTAATTTTTCCAGGCTATTTGCAAATAATAAAATGTCATCCGCGTATAGAAGGCGTGTTAAATTTTTGTTTCCGACCTGTATACCTGCAGTTCCCCATTTAATCGTTCCGATGCTGTCTTGAAGTGCAGCTGTGAACAGTTTCGGAGGACAGCGCTTCTCCCTGTCTTATTCCTTTTTTTAATTGAATGTTTTCTTTTTCCTCATTGATATCGTAGCTGTTGCCTTCTTGTATATATATTTAATTATTCGTATGTATACGTCACTAATTTTTAATCTTTCTAATGCCTGTATTATTGCTTTGGTTTTCAGGCAATCAAATGCCTTTTCAAAATTCACAAAAGCCATGCAGATTGGAATTCTATAGTCGTTTGTTTTTTCGATTATTTGTCTAACAACGTGTATATGATCTATCGTAATCCCGCCTGTTCATCTGGTTGGCTAGCATCAAGTTGTTCAGTTAGCCTAATCGTAATTATTTTTGTAAATGCTTATAGATATTCGAGAGAAGACTAATTGATCGATAATTCTGTATTTCTTCTTTATCGCCTTATGTCAGTATAATTTTCGCGTTTTTCCATTTTTCGGGGATTTTACCTTCTTTCAAACATCTTGTTAAACAGCATTGCAAGGTATTTATTTATCCCCCTCCCCCAAGGGATACTATGTACCTTCTGGGATCCGGAGCTCTAACCGAAACGGGGTGCGTCCGCAGGTGGTGGATAGTGTAATGACCAGTAGATATACTGGCCAGCTGCGAATAACCAATAAGCAGTCGCGAAAGTCTAGCAGACGATTCCAGTAGCGACAGGGTAAGGAGACACGAGGATGCAGCTGGGCAGCTTGAGGACCTGTCCACTAAAAGGCTGAAGAAATCCTATGATCGCCGTAAAAGTCTAACACCGTTACTTCCTCAGTAACAACCCACTGCCTTGTGGGTAGGGTATTGACCTAAAAGGCTAAGGGAGTAAACTACGACAGAAAATCAAGGGGCAGGTTATCATAAGCTTACCACCTTGCCTCTACAATACATACTAAAACTTAAATATGAAACTGGAAAGTCACAATACACGAATATTTATAAAGTAAAACAAATTATTATGGGTAATCATAAGCAAAAAAAAAATAAAATAAAAACACATCAACTAAACCTGGCAGATAGGGATAAAATGCATCTTCAAACACAACTGGTCATCGCGGAAGATTAGACTAAATTCTACCCAACACATGAAACGAAAAAAATTAGGCCGTAACCGCCAAGGCCAAAATGGACAAATTGATAAAAATAATACAAAAATAATAAATAAAAGTGTAAAAAATAAAACTGTAAAAGAGGAGAAAAAAGGAATGAAACTTTATATAGCAACTTATAACTGCCGTACATTACAAGGAAAGGAAAAAATCTTAGAAATAGAACAAGAACTAACGAATATTAAATGGGATATAATTGGACTTTGTGAAACGGAAGATTAGACTAAATTCTACCCAACACATGAAACGAAAAAAATTAGGCCGTAACCGCCAAGGCCAAAATGGACAAATTGATAAAAATAATACAAAAATAATTTTAAAAAATTAAAAAATAAAACTGTAAAAGAGGAGAAAAAAGGAATGAAACTTTATATAGCAACTTATAACTGCCGTACATTACAAGGAAAAGAAAAAATCTTAGAAATAGAACAAGAACTAACGAATATTAAATGGGATATAATTGGACTTTGTGAAACAAAGAGGAAATGGGAAGAAGAGATCGTATTAAAAAGTGGAATTATTTTGTATTCATTCTGTCCGGAAAATGTGCAAAGAAGTATAGGAATCGGATTTCTAATAAACAAAAGAATAAAACATCAAGTTGAAGAAATAAAAGCAATAACAGAAAGGATCATTACATTAACACTAAGGATAAACCAGCATCACAAAATGAAGATCCAACTTCACAAGCTGAGGACGAGGAAGTTGAGCTATTATATGAGCAAATAGAAAGAGAAATGAGACGAGGAAATGAATAATATAAACTAATAATCGGAGATTTTAATGCGAAGATAGGTAAACAACAGCCAAATGAGGAATCTATAGGAAAATTTGGAACTGGGATGAGAAACGAACGAGGAAAAATGCTCGTCAACTTTGCGACAGGAAATGAGCTATACATCATGAATACATTCTTTAAAAAGAAGTGGACCTGGGGAAGTCCCGACTGGAAAGTAAAAAATGAAATTTATTTTATAATTGGAAATAAGAAAGAAATTTTTGAGAATGTAACTACATTAAATAAATTCGATCTGGAAAGCGATCACAGATACAAATAAACAGAAAACTAAATAGATCAAGATTGATAAGCAAGACAAGAATAAATAGAGGAAAACTCCGGTACAATGTTGTTTTCCAAAAACAAATAAAAGATAAAATAATAAATAATTTACGACCTAACGCGGAAGAGCAAAATATAGATGCACTAAATGAACACATAACTCAGTCACTAACGAAAAATTAAAAGACGCAACTTCGTAATACAGTCTTCACAAGATCAAATGGAATATGTAGAAATATGTAAAACAGTGAGGAAAAAGATTAGACATCAGAAAGTATAATGCAAAGAAAATAAATGAAACAATCGGGAGAGAATAGGAACATGAAAATACTGAGAAATGATTTAGGAGTAGGGAAATATCAAATAACAGGAATAAAAGATGATCGCGGTAACATTATCAAAAATAAAAGACAAATTGTGAAAATAATAGCAGACTTCTATATAAAACTATATGATGATGTGATTGAAATAGAGGAAGAAGAGGCCATTTCCGATAGTTTGATTCCATCGATCACAGAACACGAAGTGGAAAAAACAATAAAGACTCAAAAGAACAACAAAGCCCCGGGAGAAGATGGAGTTTTAATATAAATTATTTTAAGGATTATATTGGATAAATTATCAATGCCAGTTAAATGATTGGACTTAATAGTGGTGATAATTTTTTGTATTTCAAAAGGAATGACCTGTTTGTGGGTATGAGTTTGAGGTGTATTACGACAATAATTTTTTACAATTGATTTAACTTTATTAATTTTATAATTAGAAGTAATATGAGAGTTTTGAGAATGAACTGTGTAATAGTAGTTAGCGAGCAATTCAGCCTTAGCAGTATCGGCGTATAAATAACAGTTATGGAAAGTGGTGGAAATGCAGCGTGAGATTTAGTATATTTTTTGTTACTTTCCAAAGGTTCTTGTCTTGAGTAGATAAATTTTTAACCGATTGTTGGAATCTGTAATTTTTATAGTTTAATAATTTATTTCGCACTAAAGTAGTTAGATAGTAATCTTTTTTTGATTGTTTGTGTGAATTTATATGACTTTTAGTGTATAATCTGCGTATATTATTCTTTAATAAGTTTTATGAGTTGGGGAGTAATAGGGAACTGTTGGCTATTACGTTTAGGTACTGCGTTTTCAACAGCCATAAGAATATTAGTTAACTGAGTAAGCCGTGATTCAATAATATTAGTATTGGTTATGATCATATTCTCGCTTAAGTTAATGTTGTTATTAATAAACATTCGTAATAATTTCCAGTTGGTTTTGGTGTAATCATAAAAAATATGCTCTCTGGTTTTGAATCTATTGTCGGTAAGAATACTATAAATCGGATTATGATCAGAGGATAAGCAATTTAGAGAAATAGGTGTGGTAATATTATGAATATTTTCAGTTAGCATAAGATTCAAAATACTATTTCTGCAATTTGTACGATTTGGAAAATATGTAGGCTCGCGTGGTGCGAAAATCTGTGTTCGTCTGCGTACATAGATTAAGCAACATAATTCCCGCGGGGTTATTGTTGAAACAGTTCCAAGCTATATGTTTTGAATTGAAATCTCCAATAAGTATAACTTTATGTTTATCTCTTATTAATGAGAGAATGTCATGTGCAAATCCTTTTAAGATCTTAGGAGGTTTGTAAATGACATACAAGTGAATCATATGCATTGTATTAGAACATTTTATGTCGGTATTTGATCTATTGGGATACAAAACTACACCCAAGGCCTGTAAACAGGTTAAAGAGGGGCTAACTAAAATGGTGTTTTATGTTTTTATTGATAAGCAGCGCAACACCTCCGCTGCCGCGAAGCTTATCATATCTGTAAAATTTATAGTTTGGAAAATTAATATGAATATTAGCATCTAGTCTTGTTTCACAAAGAGCAACAATGTCTATGCCGTTCAAGAAAACAAGATGGTAAAGTTCATCTTGTTTCCTATTCAAGGAATTACAATTCCAAGCAACTATTTGTATAGCGGTATGAATAGTGTTGGTAGAAAAATTACTTTAATGTAAATAATTTTGCATTAGTACATCGATTATTATTATTATTTTGGAGAACACATCATTATTTACATTCATTTTAAGTTTATTTATAATCAGAAGTTTAGGTATATTTAAATATTTAACTAGATTAGGTATTGTAGAGAATTCTGAAGGCTCATTTGTTTCTGATCTCTGAATTGAAGGTTGTGCTTGTGAAGTAAAGGAACTATTTCTGTTAACTGCTTGCGCATAAGAGGTTGGTGTTAATGATTTTGGAATAGGTGCTTCGTTGCAGTTTGCACATTTGAAAGCTTGGGGTAAACAATTAGAGAATATGGTTAAGACCGCAAAGACACCTGGAAAACGAACTCGAGGACTTGTATACACCAGATGAACCGATACCATAAGGACAGCAACAGGAAAATTGTCCGTGGAATGTGCGCATGAGGCTGAAAACCAGGAATAGATAGCGTACATTAGTACAATTAGGTAAATATAAGATAATACATAAATTATTATAAAAGAAAATATAAAAACATCCGGAGGGTCAAAGTTATGAAACTATGTAAATTCAGGCCACTCTAGTTAAAACTGGAAGTTTAATAAATCCTCTTTTGTAATTGCTCGTCATGTCATTAATTAAGAAAGAACAAATTAGTAATTTTATTGGGAAATTAAGGAGTAAAGTTTATTAGTAGACTTTGGCAACTAACATATTAAGTAGGAGTCAATATGAACAAAACAACCCTTAGAGGAAGAACTTTATTGAAGTTGGTAAACGTTCAGAATTACACATTCTTCTCAAATGATGTGTCTTGACATTGAACTTCCTTTTATTAATGAAATATTTTAAAAATGTATGTGTCATTAAACCTTGGATTTTGTTGCTACTAACATAAGCAGTAAAGTAATAAATATTCTGAAAAATATGTAACTTGAATAAAAACACCAAATGGGACTGGTACAAAATAAAATTTTTACTTCAAAGTAATTAAAATGTATACGGTAGCATGAAAAAGGGAAACTACATTTATCATTAGTTATTCAAAGCATGTTTGGAAACTTATTGCATAAAAGAAAAAAGGTAGGCGTTGATAAGTATTCCAGGAGCTCAAAAAATAAATGAGTATTAAATAAGTTGAAAAAGATTGTAAAAAATCTTTTAAATAATGGATTTGAAAATTAAAGATTTAATTTATCACCCTCAAAAAATCATGATTATAACTTGTGGGAAACAACTAAGGGAATGAATGAACATGAAAATTCTAAGAAAAGTAACTTCCTAATTGTTAATATTTTGAGAAATAATCCAAAAAGTTTGTGTGTTTCGATGTTAATAAGGCTTTTGACAAGATCTCGCAAAATTGTTTATTGTTCAGAATAAATATTTTTTTTGTTTTAAATATATGTAACATGAAACATGAGTGATAATTAATTTAAGGTTAGATTAATGGTGAATACTCAGAAGTATGCCCCATCATGATGTATTTAAATCGTTAATTTTTACCACTGTTTATAAATGTTGTTTCGTTGCACCTTTAATTATGAAAGATCGATTTATTACAATAATGTATTTTTTCCCCGAATTCGAGCCTTGAACCTTTAAACTTTCTTGTACCAATATTCTGCTAACTGTAAAGCACTGTGGTCCGCATTAACAATGCTGTCGTTCCGGTTTGTCTACACTCCATGTTTGTAATTCACCACACTCATAGCTACTATTCGTTGCTAGATCCTATTTTACCAAGTTTGTATTTGTTCTTGCACAACCTAAACGAATTCGGTTCAGTGTTCTTCAAATTGGCCATGTATGATTTGCACCTGCTGCAGACTTTTCCTGTATTTCCATTATTGTCGCTGGTATTCGCTCCCGCCATCTTTCAACCCGCACACGTTGTACAGAAATATGCTCCGAGATTTCCGTCGTTGTAGCGAGAAAACTCCTCCTTGACGTTAGTCGTGAAGTCACCGCAGTTTGACCATACATAGGATGTTGTACATTTCGGATTTGTTTTGTCCTCTTGACGTCAGCAGCAACCTTCCTCCTTATGTCAACAGGTGCAATACCGCTAATGATGTAAAGATTATGTATCTTCGTGGGTCTAAAACAACCGGTGATGGGGGCTTGGCAGAAACCACATGGTGCCCCTGGTAATGATGCAAGTAAGAATGATTACAAGCCGCGATTTTCATGCGAATTTTATTCTGCATCAGGCAATGTCTGCCATTCCCGAGCCGAATTCTAAGAGGAAAGAAAATAATTTTTGTATAAATTTTATTGATGTATCAATTGGTATGTATTCTGTATTTTTATTTAATACTTACACAAGTATGTTCCATTAAATAACAATTCCTCAAAAAATTTAGACACATTTATTGAATGTGTACTTGTGAATTCGTGTGTATTAAAAGTTTTTAACTTTATTAGTAAAAAAGTAAACAAAAATAAAAAGGCATCAACTTAATATTAACTTAAGAATTGTTTGAATAAACATCTTAAAATTAAAACGTTATTTTCAACACGTTTTCTTACCGATGCAAAGTTCATTTACCCCTAGAAATCAGTGTCTTGCCAAAATCTGGAAAATGTCTTACCAGCATTATTCGTCCTGTCAGTTTATTAAACACATTAAGTAAATTGTTTGAAAAGTTCATACTAGCATGATGCTAAATTTTATCAATACTAATAACATTATCATTAATGAGTAAGTTAGTATTACATCCTGTGCACCATATTGCCGTTATTACAGACCACATTACTGATAACGTTAACCTTAAAAAGCATGGTTTACAGAACACTGCCGCTATCTTTTACAAATATTACAAACGCTGAAATCGTACGATTCAACACACAAGACTGAATATATTATTTATAAGGAGATTTCTAAAATCATTATCTAATACCGTTCGTAATGACGTATGTATTTCTTGATCTAAAGAATTAAAATACTTGGGGGTTATTTTGGGCTCTCGACTAACCTTCACCAGCCACATAAACCGGGCTACAAATGCTTTCTCATATTTCATTGGGAGGGGGATGTCATATATTATTACTGCCAACAAAAAGTTGATTTACACTACTATAATTCTGCCGAGATTAAAATATGAGTGTCCAGTTTAGATTTTAACCTCCGAGTACTTACAAGGGCTACAAGTGGTACAAAACGTTTGCTATGGAATTATATCGAATGCTCCTGAGTACAAAAAAACATCAACAGATGCGTAGACAATTAAACCTTCCAAATATTTACTTATCCGTTAATAAAGTTTCAGCAAAATTTAGTTTGTAAATGATGTAATTAGTATAATTGGCGACTACGATGTGGCTAGACTTCGCATTCGTTATACGCGTTACAACGCCGTCTTAAACATCGTTTACTTTAATTTTTTATTGTATTCTTGTTATTTAATAATTTATGCCATATTATTATTTATAAGTGTTATTTAGCACTATCATTTGTGGGATTTTATGACTTACTTTGCTATATGGTAAAGTTTTTTCCGTCATTTTTCTTGTCATGTTCTCATAACGTTTAGAATTCAGCACACCCTTCCTTATTCCTTACTTGAACTCGTATCTAAGCTCCATGCTATAACCACAATGTTTTCTGATTCCTGCATTTACTGAATCTTTGAAATCTAATCTAGTACTCTTAAAGTCACTGGGCGCGTATGTCCCGTTAGTGTACTCGACGCCCGTACTTCCGAATAGTAATAATATATTTTTTTTTAAGTTTTTTTTTTTTTTTAAAGTAATTACTAATTTATTCTTGATATTTTGAGTCGAAACATAATCTCACATTTTTATTTCTGCAACCAATTATTGCACCTAATATTTTTAATGAACTGACCATAAATTACATTTATATTATGTACATTTACATGGACTGATTCGAACTGATTGAATTATAGTTCATTTGACAGTTTATCGACGAAACGAATGAATAGTTATAAATTGTTTAAAAGTGTATTTTAAAATACGTAACGTAATACAAAATTTTATCTTTGCGTTAAACTTCAGCCGGCTTGAATTTACCCTGTTTGTGTCTAATTTGTGATCCATATAAATGTGACAATAATTTTTCTTCTATCTTCAATGCCGCAGATACGGTAAGTACTAATGTTTCATGCTTCAACATACTGTATACGTTTAAACCTGCAGTCGAAAGATAATTATTTGGTTTTATTTTTAAAAATAGATTTACTATAATAGCTTTATCATTTATCAACAGTTAATATTAATAAAGGCCGATAATTTATAATTTAATAAATATGAAATATCGTATGTAGGTTCGATACAAAACTGTAATAAAACAAAAAAATGTTAATTGAAAAATAAAAGTAAATTTAAAAAATTCTGATGTCACAATCGACAACAAAAAATTAAGGTAAATTTTTTAAATGTAGACTGCATATATATTTTTGGTAAAAATAATGACAAAATTATATATTTTATTTAGAACAATAATATTTTATTTAATACGTTTGAAACAGAATCATAAGTATTTTATTAAACCCGACTAAATTTGATATTTTGTAATCATCCATGATACAAGTATTTTTTAATCATACTTACTATATAATTTTTCAACATCACCGTATCTCAGAAATTATTTTTATTCAAAATTTATAATTATCAGCTTATTCAAAATGACCATAATGCATATACCATCATACTATAAATATAATTTGCAACATGTACTTTACATTTAGCTGATAGACGAGTACTATTAAGATGTTTATTATATTAAAATATTTACCATATACCGGCATCAAGTTCATGTATTTAATGCGATCCGTTGCAAGCGTTATGTTTTTTGGCATCATGTCGTCCCTAAAATTGTCATTTGATTTTAAAATTTTAACAGTTATATAAAACAATGCATATTGTTTAATCATAAAAAGCATTATTCGAGTTTAGCGATTGAAAATATATGAATGTCTTACACATCCACAAAAAGCACCGAAGGACCCCATTTTCGATATTTCGCGAGATCCAGTAGATATTGTGGATTTTCAGTAGGGATTTCAAAATCTTTAACTATATGAAGATCATCCTGAAATACAAACAATATATATACTATTACGCTGCGTACCCCCGAATACTCTCATGTGAAGTATGGATATATATCACGAGCAAAAATTTTTCATTATGACGAAAATATATTTTTGAAAATGCGATTATTTACGTACATATTAATTTATCTAAAAAAATTTCAGAAAGAAAGTATAGGACTTCTATCTAGAAGTGTTTGTTTTAAAATTATATACATACGTGCAATATAGCACACTATGTATTTTCATACCTCGACTTTCAGAAAACATCACGTAATATTTTAAAGTCTTGAATGAACTCATGTCAAGGAAATTAATTCCTAATGAGTTGCAAATGTACATTTAACACTCTTAATTCTACGCTTACAGCACTAATTGCTCGTTATAGTTTTCTAACGTTATGTACCTGAGCTAATTTAATAGAAAGCGTCGAACACAGGCCTATTAGTCTTACACCATACGGTAACATGTAAAAATGACTTGTAGGATTACGAGGCCCATGTAATTTACCACCGCCTAAGAACAGATGAGATCTTCTTGTTCCATGTCGAGCCTTACCTAAACCTTTTTGAGGCCATGGTTTTCTTGAACTTTTATTAACTTCTACTCCAACCGGAACATGACGAAAATCCTAAAAAATTATTTAATCAAAATAAAAAAACTAGCAGACATTTAAATATAAACGGCTAATTACTACATTGCATAATTATAAAACGAACTTAAACAATTTTGAACAAAAATTGATTACTTTTTACTTCAACTTTATTAATATAAAGTAAATAACGTGGTAATAATATAAATCTTACAAAAATAACGAATTATACATGAAACAAACATGTTGCACTATGATGATTGTTAATAGTTACAACACATTCAAAAATTAAAATAAATTTTATAATGCGTATGCGTATGAACCTAATACTTACAACAATTCTATAGTTGGTTTGCCAGTGAATATTTTGTTGTATCATATCTAACCGTGGTTTGGCACTAAACACGTCCGGATGTAAATTAATAAGAGATAAAATCCTATCTTCTAGTTCGTCAATATTAACAACCCATGCTTGTTGTGGTTTTACATATGCATTCATGTAAGGAATAGTACGTTTAATTACTATATCTGACAATTCAGGAGCATCTGCATTTTGGTTTATTTCATTAGAGGTTGTTATGCTTGCACCATCTTTAATAATATCTGTAGATAATATAAATTCATAACAAAATATAACTTTCGTAAGCTAAATAAATTTTTGATATATAAAATCGCCTCAATTTAATGTTATTTACTGATCATTAAATTTAAAACGATTAAACTTTCGAAATAATACAAGAATGTGGACTTGATCACATTTCATATAACAAGGAAATTATACGATTAGGTGACATACAACATTTAACATAGCCGTGGTTTGTAGCACGTTGTAAATTTAATTTTAAGAATAACGAGGTTGTTCATATTCTTGTTTCAAAAATACAGAATGGTTTAAGAATAAACTTTTTTGTATAATGTAAGAAAAGTGCACGTGTGTATATATTATGAGTAACTTGTGTAATTTTCACATGTTCAACTTCGTTCATTCCACTTCAATAATAATATCGGGTTACAAATAACTAGATATTTACATTTTTTCCAATTTTTATTATTAACCGTTTTAAAATTTGTTTATTACAATTTTATTGCCTTCTTATAAATTTTCGTTGTCTTCTATTTTCAAAATTATTACTACAACCGTATTTTATTCAAATATTGCAATTACTAACATGAATACCATATTTATTTTTATTAATTCTGTAATCATATACACAAGATTTGAGAAAACTTATCTGTATATAATAAACGTTACCTAAGTATATTTTACGGAAAATGTGCGTAGAAATTTTGTTTTTACCAGCAATATCAATAAATTTACTCAAATTATTCAATGAATTTAACATATTGTAAATAAATGTTTTACTTTGTTATAAAAAGTAATAGACTTTATTTTTTTGAATTTTTAGCATGTAACGATTTTATTATAAATCGATAGTATCGCCGGTAAATAAAATAAAAAAACTGAAATGATTTAAATTAATTATTCTAGTTGAAAAATTATTTACTATTAAATTTGTGGTGTACATTATGTTTATAAATAGTTTCTCTGAAAGCAAATTTATTTAAATGGTAAGTATTGCGCTAAACGTGGAATTTTAACTGAATTTGTTCATCAGACGGTTGACCCTATTATTTTTCGTTGTGGTCAATTCAATTAACCTTTTCAATCTATCTTTTTCATTTTAAAATAAATGTTATTACTTATTTACGTGCACTACAAATAATATAATAAACCTTATTTCACTGATAACCATTGTGAGATTAGACACAGGATGTACCCAATTGAACAAAAGTAGTGAATTTTTTTTTTAATTTGCCACACCGGCCAATCAAGTCATAATTGGCATTTCTAACTTCGAAAATAAATAAAATATATATTGTTTCTTCTCCCAGTGGATAGGGGACAACCAATAAATAAATGGATTGTTACTTCATAACTAAACCTAGTTAAAATTAAACATATGTTTTAATTTATATTGGTATAGGGACGATGGAAGATGATTTTTTATAAATCGTAATCTACATAAAGTAGTAATTAAACATCAAAGTATGTTATTTAGTACTTATTTCACTAAACCACGATTTTATGTCGGTATGTAATATGGAACAAGATAAGGATTAGACCAAATATTGCTCCAATATTCTTTATGAGCAAATTTAATGAGTCACAAAAGATCTGTTAAAGGTGTATATGGAATGAGCACACTGCTAATCACTCGACGGGACCTGGCTTCCGCATCAGCAACAATATTGCTAAATATACCAGGAATCCAGGAGAACCTAATAGAAATACCATATTTAGAAATATCAGATTCTGATATTGAGAAAACTTAAATTCGGATTTTATATAAATAGGGCGATCAACAGGCATTAAATGACAAATTAGTTGCTTTAAGTATGTATTGGTGAATCATCGGCAGACTGTAGTGGCAGAAAATAAACTAGTGGAATATTAATAAATTCTTTTCAGAATCCTGATTACTGGCGATCGAAGAAGTAAAATTTCATTCTTTTATAGAGTGATGAAGCTGAATATGTTGTTTTAAATGAAAAAGTCCGTTCTGTCCCCTCCATTCTGAACAGGTAGTCTGCAGCCCCGATCATGTCTTTTTTGAATGTTCTGCTGTAGCACCGTTGCGCTCGGAGCTTTACCTTATCTTGTTACGTTCTTCGAGTATTACATCTCCATATAATGTATTGTCCCTTTTACATCTGGATAACCTACAATTGTTCTCCCATATAGCGACGTTTTTAGAGAAGTCAGCATGCTTGATTAAGATGTAGATAGTCCCCACAGTATCACGTTAGGTAAGCTATAAAGGCACCCCCAATTAAAAAAAAAAAAAAAAAAAAAATATGAAAATAGTAGAGGTTATGTGGATATCTAGTATATTAAGAATCTGTAAGTTGAAAATCCTGTTACAATTTATGAAGATAATCAAGACTGTATCAAATTAGTATAATTAGTATACAGCAAAACAAATTATAACAGAACCAAACATTTGGATATAAAGATCAAATATGTAAATTAATTTGTTTGGAATAAAACATCGGAAGTAAAGTATATACCAACCAATCAACAAAGGGCAGACATTTTGATAGAATCAAATTGAAACAAATGAGGATGGACATTGGAATTCAAGACGATTGCAAATATACTGATTAGAGGAGTAAAGTAACATTATAATTGTTAATCATTAATTTCTAATTGATGTCATGTTGGTGTAGGAGGGACTTTAATTTTTAATGTAACATATATATAAATTTTTAAAGCACGTTTGTTTTGTTACTAAGTAAAATGTGTAGAGAAAAGAGAACTGAGTACTGTAAATTAAATATTAATAAAGATATGTAATTGTATTGTGTTCATTGTTATTAACAATAAGAAAAGAAATTACAAACAATAACAATGTAATTGTCTCAGATACTTTATTGCTGGTACAATGGAAAAACAAGTTTTGTTACTATTTACTTTTTGTTATAATTGATTGTGGAGTGTTTTGTAAACTTTTGAAACGCTTTGTTTTGAATCATTTATATTTCAATTTTTTTTTTTACTTCATTCTTCCAATCTTGACATCTGTAGGCTTCATTTAGTTATTGTCATGCATTTTCTGAAAATGATTCATCATTTAAAATTCGGTTTTAATTTTTTTTTCCAGAATACATCTTCGAATCTTCCGGGATTTAATTTTTTTCTTCGCTAACATCAGTTAGTAAAAGAAAGATGACTGAGTGAACTAATTTTGTACCTTTTCTCAATAATAAATCTTTCTATCGTTTAATGTTTTGTATCCGGAAAGCAACATTTTAAAAGAAACGTAAATGATCAATTTTCAATATGTTTAAATACATTATAACAATATATAATTATCTCCTCTTTATTTCATTCACGGCTATAATTTGATTAATTTTTGTATATTTCAGATATTTTGGTAACAGGAGAAAGTTTGAAATTATTGGGTTATGATTATCGCGTTTCTTCCAGTAATGTCGTCATTATATAATTCGCAGAGATGCCTTGGTGCTATAGTTTTTATATTATTTTCGCCAATCGAGAAGGTAACATTCAAAAATGTTGATTTTTCATTTATTTGGTTTCCTAACTGCTATTATAATGATGAAAAACGTATACAATGTTCGTGCTTTATCTGCATTGTTTTCAAAATCATCTAAAAGAACAATAGTTTTTAAAAAATTACCCAGTGTCATACCAACATTTTAATTCTCGTTTGGTTGATATAGTAGATGAATATTATAATATAATAATGGAATCTGTTAGTCGCGTATTAGGGTATTGTGATAAATGGGATCAAGATGAAAAGTGTAGGAATTCCTATCATTTCTTAAACAATTTAACACACGATTTCTGACAAAGTTGTCTGCTAAAATATTCTCATTTTCAGGTATTGTAGTTAATATTTTACAAAAAAAAAGTTGGAACATAGATTATTGTCATAAAAAATTGATGAACTTTCAAAACGTAAGACATAGCGAATTTATAACCATTTGTAGTGAAGCTGAAATTCGAATGCAAAAAAGTGAAATGGAGTTATCAGCGAAGAAACTTCGGTTTGGTGACAGAGGATCTATTAAATGTTCACATAGTAGACAGTTATTTAATGAGATTTTAGATAATTTGACAAATTTTCATTTTTCTCTATTGAACAGTAATAATTTTAATCAATATTGCAAATTATTCTTTGATATAAAATTGAAATCATTATATGAGTCATTTTTGACTTGATCAGATTAAAAACTGAGTTAGTAGTAATGTATTTATTAGAAGATTTCAAGAAAAAGTATCTTGAATTAATGCAATTCGTGTATATTAATAAAGTGTATCTTGAAATACCAGTGACTTTTAAACTAATTGTTACAATTCCATCAACATCATCGACAGAACGTTCACTTTCAGCATTTAAAAAATCCATACGCACTGTAGATCCAAGGTGTATGTATAAAAGGTGGTCTCAATCAAGGACAAAAACTAGTTTCTCTCGTGACGTAGCTATCATGACCCGAACCAAACTATCCACTGTACACGGTATTACTTCGCGCACATACTCATTAGTATAATAATTATTATTTTTCTATCTAGTCGGTGTTTTTTTATAATTTTAAAATAAATTCCTTTTATTGACATGCTATTGTGATTTTAATTGTATTATTAAACATATACGTAAAAAATGTCGATGTAATTTTCACTTACCTTAATTAAGTATTTTCTTTTTTTTCTCCAGTTTTCTGTTTAAATGTATCTGCCACGTTTGATTTAAATATCGTATTCTAATAAAAGTTCTCTGCTTTATATAGGCGTGTATAATTTTTTCTGGAATTGTAGGAATTTCATTTGACAGTTTCTTACGAGGCTATTTATTACATCCTCTTCTTTTTGTAAACTATCAATGCCGTGGTAATTTAAAAATTTACCTTCTAATACTTTTCCCCATTTTATCCAATTATTAGATGGTTCATATAAACCTCCGCATGATAAGCTTTGAATTAACGAGAGTGAAACAGAAGGTGGCTTCGTTGACATAATCGTTCGCAATTCGGGAAAATCTTCTCGTAACTTTTTGGCCACCCATCCAAAGAGGTAATTTAATCCTTCTTCATGAAGATAGGTTTTAATATTTTCATTGGCTTCATCAGTTGTCGAAAAATCCATGAAGATTTCATTATTATGTTCTTCATTTCTTGCATCATTAACAATAGCAATTTTTTTAAAGACTTGTTGTACTATAAATGGTTCATCAATATCACTAGCTGTATTAGTGTTGCTTTGTACTATTCCATGGTTTTTACCTAGCATTATCAAACGAATTCTGTACAATGCGTTCATAGGAGTTGGATGGGTATTTAATCCCCTTTTGTTCTTATTTGTAAAAAAAAGTTTTCCGACGCATCCTGATTCAGACGATGAGTTAATAAATATCTTCCGTCATATTTTTCTGCTAATTCCATCAGTAAATTTTGAAACAATTTAATCGATATGGAAATTCCTTTTTGAAACGCTTATAAAATGCGTTTATTTATACACCCCATCGTCACTACTGTATTATACATTTCATCCAGTATGTTATTCTGCTCTTCTAAAGCTAAACCATAACCAGATTTATGTGGTATGTTTGAAAATGGTACATAGGAATTTATAACATTAAACCAATTGTTAATTATTTGTATAAACTCACCTGTCTTTTGAGAATTATTAATTTTGTTTTCTGGTTTGGACTTTTTTAATACAGTAGCTACAGTGTGTGTGTGAAAACAGTTCCGTTGCAAGCCTAACATTTTGTCGTTGAACATTCTGGCAAGTTTCGTTTATTTTATGGCAAATATTTCAGTTTTCGTTGAATAAGTTCACACACTGGTTCTTTATTTATGATTGTACCGCACTCTAACAAAAAACCAGAGTCCAAAAACCAATTTCTTAATAATTTAAGTAAATATGGGCCATCAGTAAAAAAGTATATATATGTTCTCCAGGAACTGGATCAATATAGTATGTTTTCTCAATCGATATTCCTAAACTTTTCCATAGTGATAGTTACCACCGCCGTAGTCTGAGACGCAAGCTATTACTCTATATCCTGCAGCGTTTAATTTACTTATTACCGTGTTCAATATTTCTGAAGTCATGCGTTTATCGAAATCCACATATACGGGTTGTTTTCATTTACCAAACAAGCCTCTTGCCATGATAACTTATATTTGTGAATGAGGACCAACAACTGCATCTTTTAGTTTATCGTATTCATAACATTCATTACCCTTCATTTCATCAAAGAGTAATACTGTCAAACGATCTCTTTCCTCGATTTTATTACCTCCAATTTTCCTCATGTTGATGACCCTTCGGCCAATATTTATTCTAGATGCCCATCGCTACAGTGATGAAATTCCCGGTAAAGGATAATTCAAGCTCACTCTTAAGTATATGTAGCATTTTCTGCTAAGATATAAAATCGTAAAAGCAGTAGAAATTTCTTCTGTACTCCAGTTTATTCGTTTTTTTTTTTTTTTCTTATAAAATAAATTCAGCTGATTTCTTGTTAGAAATTTTCGATTTTTGTTAACGGAGTTTTTACCTTTTTCCGTCATGTATAAACGACGTCTTAATTTATTAACTGTCCGAGTCTGTTTTAATAATTTTCTCTTATACAAAGTACACATTTTTTTCATTTCATGAATTTGTTTATGTAAACTAGCAGTTTCTTCTTGTGTATTATCTATTTCTACAGGTTCCTGGGGAAATTAATTTTTTGTCATCATTTAGAATGTCGTTAATTATAAAGTGTTATTCCTTTTTTTTCAATCTTTGTTTTCTATTACTATCTAATTACGGTAGTGCTGATTTTGATATATTATTTAGTAATTTTAGTGACGGAAATGCACCTTTCTTTAATATTTTTTGGGTGGTAGATTTAAAAGTTCGGATTTTAAATCGCGTTCGTCGTCGGTTTCTGAAAAATGAATCGATAACTGACCGCGTGAATAATCCGAATACGTTTGGGTCACACAGTGACGTCACAAAACAAGATTTTTACTTTGATTTCGTACTACATACAAACATCGTTGATTGAGACAATCTTTCTTATAATAACCTTGCTGTAGATCTCCTTAATTTTCAAGGAAGACTATATGTACGTACTAGCTCTTTTTTTATTAATGGGAAAAAAATTCTTAATGAAACTGAAAGCAGAACCAGAATTTTTTAATGATAATATAATTCAGCACTTTACATCAAAGAGGAACTCGTGTTCGAGCGAGGAGAATAATAATTTGTAAATATTAAGTAAACTAAGTTTCTTCGCATAATGATATGTATACTCTCCCACACACGCACGCGCGTTTTCTATTTAGCTCGAATATGTTAAAGATTTTTTATTGGCTTTCTATTTTTTTTTCGCAGACAATGAAAAAGTATAGCAAAATAAATATCACATTACACATGAACAACTTTATTCTCAGCAATTATATATATATATATATGTGTGTGTGTGTGTATGTGTTATTTATGGATAAAAATTAAGAATTTTTCGAGCTATAATAAAACAAAACAGGCGCACGAAAAACGGAATGTGAGTTGTGATTTTGGTAAATAATATAATTTAGGTACACGTAAATGCAAGTCGCGCATGGGACTGTGGAACATGTAAATTTCGTGTTTTATTTTATTTTTTAAAATAAAAAGAAATTTAAACAATTACATATTATTTACAGTACGTATTCGACGATTAAAAATATATATATATATATATATATATATATATATATATATATATATATATATATATATATATATATATATATATGTAAATTATGATATAAATGATATCTTAAATTAACGAATTATAGGAAACAGTTCGTTTACGTTTAAAGGAACAGCTAAATCAGATTTATCGTCGGATGATGATGATGTTGGGTTTTTATTTTTCGTTCTTTCTAGTCTGTTATCGTCGTTACTAATCTTAGCTGACTGCGAATTATCGTAACGGTTATCGGCGACCGTTTCGCTTACTTCAAATTGACTCGTATTTTTCACGTTACTATCGAATACAAAGGCTTCGTTGACGTAAGCGCAGTATTGACGATTACACTTACTCGTCAGATTATCGTCGTCTTTTTTCGCGTCTATTTTACTAACATACGGTTTCCATCTAATTCCTTTCCACTGACCGCCCGACGATAAACTTTCTTTAGACGCGGACGGCTGAATATTCGTCAGTCCGTTTTCCACTTCTTGTAAACTAACATTCGACGACGCTTTCCGATTTTGTCTGATTATATCGCCGTCGCTGAGTCGTTTTATAATTTTTTTCTTTTTACATAAAAATGAACTGTGCTTGGTTAAATTAGTTTTTGCGTTCTTATTATAATTCGCCGAATTATTAGCGTTCTCGCGATTATTATTATTATTATTATTATTTTTGTTAGTAACGTTAACAACGCGATGAATATTATCAGTTTTATCACTAATACTATTACGCTCGTAATTATCGTTATCGTCGCTATCGTTATTAACGGTATCGGTGAAACGTTTGTCGGTATTTACGGAACTAGTAACGTTGTTTAATTGAAAATGCGGATTGTCGTTAGTAATGTTATTTAACGTATTGATTTCAGGAATACCCAAATTATCCGTAGGTTGAGCGGCTACGTCCGAATTTTTCTGCAGAAGAAACGGAATGCCTTTCTGAAAATGTCCATCATTCTCGAACGTGTGCGAATGGGATCTACGGATGACACTCAAAGGTATTATATCGTATCTCGATAATGTACGTTACAGTTTAATATATAGATTATGTATTGCGAAATAAAACTCTTTCGAGGGAGGTAAGACAAACTATTGACAGAATTTATATACTATATCAAGAATGTACATTTTTAAACTTTTATAGTTGGTATCCGTATGTTCGCGATTTTTTAAACCGTGCCAATTTTTTTATTACGTGAAATTTCGAAAACACATTTTCAAACGTGAGAACGGTCACGAATGCGTAGCTATATTTATATACTAACGCTTAGAAGAACGCAATCTAGAACACTTAATGTTTTCTACATTTCGCGATAAACAAGTGCACTGCTGTATGCACATCCGTTTTTCGATGTTTTCGACATCATTATTTTTCGAGAGACTACAGTTGTTTATTAAACTAGCAATTATTTTTATTGCAACTTGGTTTTTTCCCTCTTGACCGCAAAGTTAAATTTTGCCGGTACTCATCATCTTTGTTGTAATTTGGGTGATTATAAATTTCAGTTGCTTCTCAAACAATTCTGGAGCTATATTTCTGGACAAGATTTCAAAATCATTAAATTTTATTTCACGATTCCCAGGACACTCGAAGTCGCTGCAGACGTATCTTTTCTTTTATAATTACAGTTTGGTTTTTGTTCTTTTAATCTCTTCTACCAGTCTGTTGTAGTAGAGCTCGAACGAGCATGGTATTTTTCAAACACCTCGTAAAATTCTGCCTATTCTGTCTGTGGCGTCTTTTGTATAAGGTAAAAAAAAATCGTGAATATATGGATATCAACCATGAAAGTTTAAAATTGTCGTTAACGAAATTTAAATTAGTTCGTTCTTTGGAATTAGTTCGATCTAAAGAAAATGAGCGGTTATGTGATCTAACATTTTTACAAAGATGTCTCGACAGCAATATCATCTCAAACTATGTGAACATTCAACATTGTTTGGGGGAAAAGATTAAGAAATTATTTCGCATGCTGAGTCAAAAGTTGCTAATTTCAGAAATCAGACGTGTTCGTTTTGAACTGACAAATTAGACTGTGTTGCGTTACAGCAATAACTTCGAGATTCCGGACGATACTCAAGCCGAGGGAATCAATGTGTAGAAAAAAGAAAAACTCATTCAAAAATTCAGTAAATTAAATGCTACCCGCAATAAAATCACGATGGTGCACCACAAAAAAAAAGTTCATCCGCGCCCTCGGTAATCAATCTTAATTGGTTCTGATGTTCCTGAAAGTATTGTCACAGTTCTGGAAAAAGGATTAAATTTTACGGTACGCCCTTTTGGGAGTTGATCCTTGACGCTTTGTAAATGTTGTTTTATTTTTTTACACACGCTAAACACCGGTCTAACCCTGTTTTTTCGTAAAATTCTGCATATCCTGTTTGTGATGCCTTTTATATAAGGTAACACACTACATGATGTGCTTATTTATCACAAAATTTAGATAATATTAAGTCTAGATTGCGTTATACTTACACATTCATAACCACTATCAGTTTGGAAAATTGGGTTTTCGAAACGTCACGTAATAAAAAAAAGATTGACAATCGCGAACATTTTCCAAGAATATTTACTCTTTGAAGCAACCATTTAAAATTTGACCTTTTACACACGGTGGCTACTATGTTTTTATTAAACGTAATTTTGAGCGGTACGGTGGTGCTATCTATATGTACTGCGCCCTATGAATTCATTAGATACCACTAGATGTCTCTACTAGTATCATAAACGAGCAGAATGATATCTGTAGCCAGCGTATCAATTCAGGACATAATAATGTATAACCATTATCCAACTCCGCTACATTTTTCTCCGAGGAAAGGGCATTTAATACTGTGCATTTCACCATCATATAGTGATAATGAAGGCAGCAACCGCCATTATATAATGGAAGGTATCATTTCGTGTGATTCGAATACATCATCAAGTATTTCAGTTTCTATACATATGGGTACCTCATTTAAAACTTTTATATCTGGTTTTACATGTACCGACAAATGCATTTCAGGTGTTTCTCTCAAATGATAATATACAAAAACAAACTTGGGATTATAACTGGACCATTAAAAAAAAAAACAAAAAAAAAAACTGGGGATACAAAAATTACGAACAATGTTTTGTCGCGATATTTATGAAGATTTATTTTCAAAAAAATATTATTTTTCAAAATAGTACCTAGCATTCAGCAAAACAAAAGTGTGAAAATAAAATGGTAAATCACATCTTTGTAACGCAATTTATTGGAGTTTGTAAGTCATCTACCAAAAAGGGTACGTCAAAACGTTTGTGCATAGCACAAAAAATAACCCTGTATGGACGTTTTGGATTTGTTCTATCCACAATGTGTCGTTTTAAGAACGATAAAAACTGTTTCCAACTATTTCGTAAATATTAACTATTATTTTTCGATGTTTATTAAATTTTTTATTACAGTAGTTATTAATGTTTTAGTTAGTTATCTTACTTTTAAAATAGTGTTTCTAGTTTGCTGTTTTATACATTAATATATACACGCTGAAGTAATTGTCAGATCATTGTATGTATTAATATAAAGTAGGCACTTATGCATGGCGGATACCTACGATGATTAATAGTTTTTCACATTTAACCGGTTATAAAAATTCAAAATTATATATGTATATATATAATTTTCAGCTTACTACACTTATACAAATAATTTAGGACAAAATTTTACATATTTTATTTTTCAATGTTGCTCTCTGCGCATGAAGTGACGATAAATTTAATAACCTCATGTATTCAAAGAGTTAAGTAAGATAACAAACGATTTTTTTTTTCATTTTTTTTTAAATAACATAATTACAACTGGCCGAGAGGCCATCTAGCAATTTTTATGAAATGCGAAGTAACTCATTAGTGCTCCCCAAAGAATTCCAGTAGAAATTAGGATAAATCAAACGTCCTGGTTCGTTTTAATCGGCTTATCTGAATACTGTTATCTAATAAATTGATGGCCAGTGTATTTGTATGAGACTCCAAGCGCCTTTTATACTGCTCAACCGCGTGTTTGACTTCGTCTTTAACATAAGGAACGAGAAGGTCACGATGTAAAGTATAATTCGAAATATACCAAGGAGGAGTAATGATGATCTTATTTTGGAACCGCTGTATCTTATTTATATGACTATTTTTTGCGCAGCCCCACAGCATCAGGCCGTATGTCCACACAGGCTTTAACATTATTTTATAAATTAAAAGCTTATTTTTAAGAGAAAGACGGGAGTGTCTGCCAAGAAGCCAGTACAGCTGCTTCAATTTTATGTCAAGATGTTTTCTTTTCTGCTCGACATGTCTGATCCACGTTAATTTACTGTCAAGATGCATCCCCAGATACTTAACTACGTTTCGTAAAGTAAATGTGACCTGCGTGCACTTACTTTCGTTAACTGCAATACGCCAACGTCTCAGCCAGGTTTCGATTTTTATTAAAGACCGTTGCAAAGTTTCGTGGACTAGGTTTTGCTCTTTGGCTACAGCTAAAATGGCTGTATCGTCCGCAAACGTGGCAGTTATAACATCGTCACTAACTGGAAAATCAGCCGTGAACAATAGATAAAGCACCGGACCCAAGACACTTGAGGCACGCCAGCGAAAACATTATAGATAGTGGAGTATCTGTTTCCGAATTTTACTTGGCATGTACGATCCTCAAGGTACGATTTAAGGAGAAGGAAATACGGATGAGGAAGAATTTTTTTTAAGTTTATATAATAGCCCATGATGCCATACTTTATCAAAGACTTGCCTGACATCTAGGAACACACCGAGACATACTTGCTTCGCATCAAAGCCTTCTTGTATCGTATGTACAATTCGGTGCACCTGTTCGATAGTCGAGTGCTTTTTGCGGAATCCAAACTGATGATTGGGAATAATATTCTCCGATTCTAGGATAGGATTTAACCGCTTTAATATGCTTTTTTCAAGCACTTTTGACAAGATTGGTAATAAGGATATACATCTATATGGATGTGACCAAGTCCGGTGCCTTATCCGATTTAGGTGTTACAACTATTTGCGCCAGTTTAGGAAAATAATGCAGGCGAAACACAGCGTTAAAAATATTATTAATAAATAGTATCGCTTTGTCCGGCAATTCTGATAATAATTTTCCGGTGATTAAATCGAAGCTTGGGCGTTTTTTATTATTTAATTTTTTGAATATTCATTTTATTTCTCCTGGGGACGTTGGCGTAATAGGGTGACTCATTTGAAAAGGAGCACTTAGAAATGTCATTATATCTTCAGAATTAACAGTTTCAGAGTTTGGTTTAAAAACTTCAGAAAAATGTTTAGCAAACACTTCAACCTTCCTCGACCATCCCTAGCCCATGTTCCATTGGGATTTCTAATCGGTGGAAAAGGTTGTATTGGCCTATTACGACTTCGAATCGCTTTCCACAGGCTATAGTCGGAAGTTTTCAAGGGAGATAATTCTTGTAAATAGCGCTGTAGTGATTCATTTTTAATTTCCCGAATTAATGATTTAAGTTCTTTTGATTTTTTGTTTAATAAAGACTTGTAGACTGGGTGTCTAGTTATTTGCCGAATGTTTCTCTTTTCTTTAACTAGAGCCAGAACGTGATGCGGTAAGTTATTTACTTTATCGATAATTTTATCTTGCATTTGTAAACCTTGACCCCATCTCACACTCTTCGCATTCCAGTCACCGCCAGTTATGAGCCTACGGCCTAGACTATCAAAGTGTTTAATTAATTTTTGTTCTGAAAATTTTTAATTCGGGGGACAATAAATAGCAGAAATCGCAATTTTGCCGTTTAATGAGAATACAATTATGCTAGTTGCCTGCGTTTCTTTGCTAGTTAATTTGGTTAATTCGTAATGCTTAATATTACCTTTAATAATGACTGCAGTACCACCATGAGCCTTTTCATCTGGTCTATTTGTCGAATATATGTTATAGCCTGATATGTGAAAATAAGATTTATCTGTAGAGTTTCAGCAAGTAATAATATATCTATGTGCTCGAGTTTTAAAAATGTTTCGATTTTTATTTTATTTTGTAGTGCGCCATTTGCGTTCCAAGTTGCTGTTCTTAAAGATGAAATCATTATTTAATAAGTTTATTTGTTAGAGCAGTTAGCAGATTTAATACAAGTGTATATTGTTGAATTAGCTGATTGAACATAAATTTAAATTCATTTAAAAAGTTTGTTACTTGCTAAATTTGAGTGATTATATTGAGATTTGCTATTTTCAGTAGTATCATTTGTAACCGTGTTATTTTCGACTGAGGTATTACCAACCCCGTCATTAGCGAAATGTTCTACGCGATCGACACTATTTACCACAGCTGCTGCATAATTTGACGTCTATTACCTGAAATAGTTATATCAGTGGTTTGGGATTTATTTTGGTATAGGTTACCATTGACAATTTTAATATCAGTTTTGTACTTTTTTTTCATAAAGTTTCTGATAGAAAGCGCAACACCTTTATAGTTTGAAGGGTGATCTTTTTCGCACAACGCACATTTACGTAATTTGTCAGGGTCTTTTCTATATTCAGCGGAACTATGATTTTGCCCGCATTTTACGCACCTAAATGGGCGATTACAGAATGACCGCGTATGTCACTAAGATTGACATTGTAGACATTGTGGTATGATTTTTTGGCGTGTGGGGCTTCAATTTTTGAATATAATAGTTTAGATTGAAAACATTTTTAATATTTTCAGTAGGTTCGAGGTTTAAAAAATGCAAAGGCAAGGGTTCTTTCGTGATTTTGTGTCTAACGTTTAACACGTTAACAATGAAACCTTTTTCTTTAAACGCATTTTTTATTTCATCCTGCGTGAAAGAATGATGTAGATGTCTTATAACAATTTTATATTCCCTTTCTTGTTTAAGTTGGTACGTGTAAAACACTTTTAAATGTAGCGACGACCAAATGTAATTACTAATTATTATTGGAATCGTAATATAGTGATATTTCACTAATGATGGGTATTAATGAATTATATTATTGTTACTCGGTACTATAACGTTTAAAATAGTAGATAAATTTCCAGCGCTTGTTTCGTATTACTGAAGATTCTCGATAAATTTTCAAAATGTCTAATCACGAAGATAATTTAAAAATTAAAAAAAAAAAACCCTCCAAAATAAATAAAATTAAAACGACTAATCCTAAAAATGTTATCCAGTAAGGAAGAAGTATTATGTTAAATCGCATCGACATGGTTATACCGCTGAGCACAGAATTACGAAGTATGCTAGCGGATAAATAATGCGTCGTTAATACTTGTTCTTACCGCCTAATACCTGGAGGACTAGATGAGTCTTGCATCGTTGGCATCGTTTTCTTTTCGAACGATGTGAAACTGCTACTGCGGTGTGATTTAATGCTTCTTTTACAATCGTCAGATTCAATTTCTTCGATTATCTCTGGCAAATACATATTTTGCTGTTCTTCTGGTACGCTAAAATTCGAAGGCATATTATTCTCGAAGTGGTCGGTATTAGATAATTATTCTGTATAGATGTTGTACGGTGCGATATTTAAATCAACTTCGAACGAAATTGTTACATCCTGGAGAATGGCAATTTTTTTTTTTTTAAAAAAATCACGTTTTGAGAAAATCAAAATTTTGAAAAACTAGATCTTACTGTAAATTTCGATTTATCAGTGCGTCATTCTCGTTTTGAAGAGCTAATATTTTACAAAAGTGGCATACATTACCGGTGAGTATTGAATTAATTGTTTCCGACCCATTGTCTTCTGTTACAACCAGTTTATATTAATTTATCAAACGTAGCGGCATTGAGATTTAAAATAGATTAGCTGGATAAAGGTTTAAACTGGCCAAATGGCGTAAGCCGAGCCCCCCAAAAATAGCAGTTGGTCGGTTGGACTAGTACGAAAAATGATGTTTGTTTTTTCATTCAGTATTTGTATTCTAAGGAGATGTAATTATTATCGATATAAGAGTATGTCTGCGCTGAAACATTATTCAAAATTGCGCGATGAAATATTGAACGATACTATTAAAATATTCCTGGTCGGTTAATTCGTTTTTAATTTTAGAGCGCTATCTCTCAGGCAGTTCCGTTAATTTACGTGAATGTAATTATTACCGATATTAGAATACGTAAACTCTGAAAAATTATTATTTAAAGTTGTAATGACATTTGGAGCGACGTTATTGTCTGATATCGACTCTAATTAAATCAAAATTTGAAATATTCTTTCCAGCTTCTTTAATTAGTCTAGTTTGTTTGCTATCTTTTCATTAATAATTGTACCAAAGAGTGCGCTGGTTTGATACCTTTTACTCGTGTATTTAATTTCGTTTTTGGCGTATTTAAATTTAGTATAATTTTAATTTTTCGCGAATGAAAACCATTTTAAAAGTAACAAATTGTTGTGATAGTACTATTGTTTTGAATAGGAAGCTATTTTATTTTTTTTTGTGTGTCATCGGCGTAATAATTTTATATATTTGTGAAAAAATGAGAAGACGTATATAATCTTGAAATGTTTGTTTCTTATTATAATTCACTTATTATTTACCGTCTTATTAATCGCATCTATAATAAATGTTATATAATTAAAGCGATTATATAGCAGTGTTGCGAATTTCGTTATTTCGAATATGAAACTTCATTTCTTTTGTTTACATTCGTGATAATTAAAATTTTTGTAACAGTTTTTTTTTTTTAAGTGTCGCGAATTTTAATTATTATTTATTGATAATATTTAATATGCAAACAAAAGTTAAAATCACTCAATTTAGGTGATACAAAGATTTTTAACTATTAAGCCATTTCAAATGTAAATTAAAAATTATATAATTTTAATATCATAGCAGAGCAAATTCTACTAGATGCCTTTGAAGATACAAGATATATGGTGTAAAAGTAGGAGGACGAAACATACGAACTATCAAATGCTGATGATTTGGCCTTATTAGCAAATAGCCCGCATATGCTTCAAAAAATGATAAAGTAAATGAACCGGCAAAAAAGTATGGAATGCATACTAAAAAGACCGAAGTAATGACAATAGGGATAAAACCGTAACAAATGAATATGGTAATCGACGGAACAAACATAGAACAGGTTTCATCATTCAAGTACCTGGGAAGCACCATTACTGAAGATGGGTGTAGCTCCCAAGACATACGGGAACGACTTGCCATAGCGAATCAGGCTATGCTGAAAAAAATAAAAACCAACAGAACAATGCCCATAGAGCTGTGAAAACACATTATAAAAACATACGTGTGGCCAGTAGCATTTTATGGATCGGAAACATGGACGTGCACAAAACGAGAAGAGGATAGGATAGAAGCATTTGAAATGTGGTGCTGGAGGCGGATGGAGAAAATAAGCTGGACGGAGAAAACAAAAAACCAAGAAGTTTTAAAACGGGTCAATGAAAGGCGGCAAATGCTGAACCAGATTAAAAAACGGAAACTATGTTGGATGGGGCATGTGTTATGACATGGAGGATATTGAAGGATATAAACCAGGAAAACGAATAAGAAGTAGACCACGATTAAGCTGGATAGACAATCTGAAGAGGGATTCCGGATTCTCCAGTTACTCGGAAATGAAAAGAATGGCCAATAACCGATACGAGTGGAAAAAGACAAGCATAGGGGCGAACCAGTCCACGGACTGTTGCACCAGATGATGATGATAATAATAATAAAAAAAAAAATAAATATAAGAAAATACTTACTTTATGCACACAATATTATAAAGAAAAGTAATGTAAAATAAGAGATTTAATTATAAGCTAACCTGATTGTGAGATGTGGTAACAACACAATCAACTAATCGCCAATATACAGAATGATTTATACAAAACCAGATAAACTGACTATCCAAAAAAGTCCAAAAAAAAAAAATACTTCTTACAACTAATTCTCTATCAAAATTTGTCATTGACTTTAATAAATCATTTTTATTTCTTTCTTTTATTATTTACATTTTTTTCTAGTAGTTTTCTTTTTTTATTATGTTTTCCATATGTAAAATTTTATAATTTTGGTTAATATTATTGATTTCCTGTTTTAATTCTTTACAACGTTTTTCAAATTGTGATTTTTTATTATTGTTCATGTGAGAATTTGAATATTCTTTAAATCTTATTGAGAATTGTCTTAACTTACATTATAAAATTTTACATATTGAAAAATATAAAAAAGGAACTACTAGAAAAAATTAAAATAATAACAGAAAGAGATAAAAATAATATATTAAACGGAATGAAAAATTTTGATAAAAAATTAGTTTTAACAAGTATGGGAATGTTTTATTATTCGGGCTATGATAAACAACAAAACAACCGACCAAAAAACCGTGTTGGAATAATTATCTCCTCTAAAATGGTTCAACATGTAATAGATTTTACAGCAATATCGGATAGATGAATGCTTTTACAAATACAAGGCACCCATTGCATAGTACACACATCATTCAAATTTATGCTCCTGCATCTGATCCAAAATATGATCAAGAAACAGAAGAATTCCATCAGTCAATCCAGAAGATATTACATAAACTCAAGAGATCAGATATTTTAATAATTATGGGTGATTTTAATGCCAAGATAGGATGTGGAAAACGGAGGTAGTAGCAATGACAGGGGAGATAAGCTATTCGAATTCTGCGAGCACAATAAGTTAGTGGTTAAACTAATACATACTTTGAATTACCTAAGCGCCGTTTATATACATGGAAGGCACCCGGTGATGGAAAAGATTGTATAATCAGGAATCAAATCGATTTTATCTTAATAAATCATAGATTTAGGAATATGATTAAACGAGCTTCAACATACCCAGGAGCTGATATTAGTTCCGACCACAATCTGCTTGTCGTTGAAACAAGATTACGGTTTAAAAAAAGTAATTAAGAACAAAAACGAATGTAAGAACTGGGATATTAGTAAATTACGAGTTACAGAAATAAGAACTCAAGTCTCTGAACACTTAAACAACAACTTGGAAGGAATTCGCGACAAATTTAATGCTGCTAATCTGAATGCAATTATTACGGGAATTTGTCAAAAACATTTGACGACAAATAGAGTTAAAAACAAAAAATGGATGACGGAAGGAAAATACTAGATGTAATGAATGATGGAAGCCACAAAAACAGGAACGAAGACTAATACAAACGTCTAAATAAATTTTGTTAAAAAAACGATTAGAGAAGCTAAGAACAAGTGGATGGAAGAGCAGTCCGAAGAAATAATGAACCTAGCTGAAAAACATGACTCCTTTAGAATGCATAAACAAATAAAATCTGTTACTAGAAAAGGTGTGAGAAATTCATCAATGTGGCTGTTAGATGAATATGGCATATCCATTGTTGATCAAGATAAAAAGGAAAAAGTATGGAAAACTTATATGCAAAAATTATTCTGTGAACATCGCTTAAGAAATCTTACTGTTCCTAATAACTTAGAAGAGAGTCCAGAAATTTTAGAAGCGGAAGTAAGACATGCAATTAAATTAATCCCCGGTAGGAAAGCTACAGGTCCTGACCGAATTCCTGCAGATGTAATCGAGTTGTTTGATGACAAAAATATCAAAAAATTAACGGAATTATTTAATAGAATTTACATGTGCGGTGAAATATCATCTGAATGGCTGAAATCCTGTTTTGTGCTTATGCCGAAATAGCAAAATTCTAGAGAATGTGGCGATTACCGCACAATCAGTCTCATGAGTCACCTCTTGAAAATCTTCCTGAGAATTATTTATCATAGAATTCGACATAAGTGAGAATATAATTCAAGTGATACTCAATTTGGTTTTCGTAAAGGTTTTGGAACCAAGGAAACTCTACTGGCAATTAACATCCTGCTTCAAAAACACAGGGAGATGAACAAAGACGTACTCATTTGCTTTCTTAATTACAAGAAGGCATTTGATAGTGTTCCGCACAATAAACTAATCGACATTCTGCTAGCTGTCGGTATTGATGACTATGATCTTAGGATAATTAAGAACCTGTATTGGAATCAAACAGCTGAGCACATTCTAGGAAAGGGTGAAAGCATTGACTTCAATGTGCAACGCGGAGTACGGCAAGGTTGCATTCTTTCACCTCTGTTATTTAATCTGTATGCCGACCATATGTTCAAATCAGCTATCGGTGACATGCTAATAGGAGTGCAGATAAATGGGAGAACTATTAATAATCTGCGATGTGCAGACGATGTGGCGATTCTTACAAATAATGGAAAATACCTTCGACACCTTCTTACTGAACACAGACGGTAGCTCATATAAAGATAAATGTAAAAAAAAAAAAAATGGATGATAATAAGCAAAGAGAATAACCTTAATACAGTTTCCATTAAAATTAATAACAGGAAGATTGAAAGAGTGCAGAAATTCAAATACTTGGGCTGTTACATTACGGAGAATCTAGACTTAGATGCAGAAAGAAAAATGCGATGTAACTACACCCGAAGTTCTTTTGCCAGTATGCGGGATCTCCTTTGCAATAGATCCTTACGTTTAAATATACGTCAAAAAATGATGCAGTGCTACATATATCCAATTTTATTATATGGAATTGAGGCATCAACATTAAACAAAAGGCAAATAAATAGATTGGAGTCTGTAGAGATGTGGCTACATAGAAGGATGTTGAAAATACCATAGATAGACAAGATATCAAATCTAAAAGTCCTAGAGATGGCAAAAACTGAGAGAAGTTTAATGAAATCAGTTATTCAAAGGAAAATAAAGTACTTGGGTCATGTAGTTAGAGGAGGTAAATATAAACTACTATAATTAATTATCCAAGGACAAGTGGATGGGAAAATAAGTCGAAGAAGACGGAAAACATGCTAGTTGGATAATATCAAGGAATGGACGAAGTACAATACAAAAACTAATGCAAGAAGCCAGAGAAAAGAAGTTTTGATTGCTATGCATGATCGCCGACGCTCTTCGTAGAGTAGGGCATCAGAAGAAGAAGATTATAAATTTAATCATTTTTTATATTTGACACAGGGTTTGAATTTTTCTGGCTAGCTAGTGTATGTGGTGTTGTATAGATTACTACATATATTGCTGATTAGTTGTGTTTACCACATTTACTATCAAATTAGTTTATAATCGAACCTGTTATTTTATGTTACTTTTTTTGATTTGTAATATTGTACATTTAAATTAAGTATTTTCTTACATTTTATTTTATTTGTTGTTTTATCTTTTATATTTTTTTGTTATTATTTATTTAAAAGCTTTGTGTCACATTTCATACAAATTTATCGATTTTAACTACTTGTTATTGTTTATTTCTTGAAAATTACTACATTCCGCATCACTTCAAAATATGTAATATATAAAATAGATTGAAAACTTACTACATGTAATGTACTGAACCTCTGAATGTTTTTCTCTTGTAAGGAAACGAAGCACCCGTATAAGGCAATACTATATTCTCATCATCGTCGTCGTCGAAATATTTGTCTTTAATCAATGGCGGACAGTGTAACATTAATGTGTCTACTCCTAAATAAGATACCTGTTGTTAAAAATGTAAAAATAGCACATTTAAATTAACAATATTTTCAATAATTAAATTACTACTGCGTTTGTCTGTTTAATTATGATCACTTAAGTTTGTGTTAAAATTCGAGGAAAAATATTCTATCCCACAACATAGAAAGGACCAACTTTGTACCGTTATTGTTAATAAGAATACTAAGATATATTATTTTGGCAAACGTATTTAAAATTAGTTAACGCGTCTCTTTGGGAGTGAAGTTTGCATGAAAATTAGGACGCTACAATTTTGTCTACGCATTTCAACTATCTAGATTGCATCCATGATACCAATCATATACAGTAATGGTCAGTTGCGGTTTTTATTGACGTTTAGAAAGACAACGTCAAAATGCGTGTCCGTTTAAAAGCCGACGAAGGTCTATAGAAATTTTTTCTTGACAGCATTGTGTGAGAATTCATCAAACGATCGTTGAAATTATCGGTTTAATTTCTTAACATGACAAAAATCGTTTAAGACACCATTTTAAACCGATATCGATGACATTTTTCATCGATGCAACTATTACAATTTGAACTTGGTAATTGTAAGTACGCAAATATATCGTCTAAATAGAATTTTATTTTTCGAGTTAACAAAGTGACCAGGTAATATCTAATTAAGATGATTTGTGAAAATTATCGAGGGATTGTAAAATCAGAATTTGCGAAACGGAATTTGGACATTGTTGGTGTAGCTCGGCAGAATATGAAATCGAGTACCGAAAAATATAAATTTCGTTACGGAGTGATTTATACGTCGTTTAGATCGACCAGGAAAATGTTCTAATTTTTATTGGTTGCATGATAAATTGTCGAACCCGAATCACCCTATTATTTTAAAACGCCATGAATCGATAAAACTAATAAAAGTTTTTCGTTTGATTAAACAAATAATTGCTAGTATATTTTCCTATATATTTGAACATGTTTTAGTTTGTTAAAAAATAACCAGTTTCGATAAATTTTATATAAATTAATTTTTATTCGACTGTTTGTAAAAAAATATATATATATTTAAAGGTGCCGATTTTGTCTTTTCATTTATTACTAAGATTTTAATCATACTTTCCACTTAATGAAAAAAGAATTACAAGTATGAATACGACATTAATTAAGTTTGTTTAAAAACCATTAAAATAAATTCTTGTCGTGTCCTTTGTATCTGTAAGAATTTTATTAAAAAATTATTAAATATCATTTTTGAGACGATCGTATGATGAATGTAGTACGTACGTTCGATTTCACGATATTACTTTGCGAGTTTAATTTTTCGCCTCGTGATAAATTGAAAGTATAAAAATATTTCGTTTTAGTTTAACTTATATGAAATGTTTAATTAAATCTTCAATTATACGTGTCAAATATTAGTCGCTATTAGTTAAATATATATATGTATATATTTTTTCGTATGTTATTTTTTAATTTCTTAATACGTCTAAAAAAAAATAATCAATTAGACTAAAGCTTACTTTAGTGTGTCTGTCTATAAGCCAGTTTAGTTCGAAATCTTCTTCGTCATCTCCGAATGGATTTATTAATTGTTCCGCAACCTTTAAATGTTATTAGTTATCGTTACTACTACGAACTTAATTTTTTTCAATTAAATCGCTTTTAGTAATTTCTTTAAATAAAATAATCCGAATTCAAGAAATCCACATCGGATTCTTTCGCAACAGTGATAAATATTAAAATTATTTCCTATCGAAAATATTTAACAAAGGCACTGACAGTCCTCTATACGATACACGAACTTTTCATCATCATCATCATCATCATAATTCCTCAATCTTATTAAGACTGGTGGACAGCTAATTTAAAATGTCAGAATTTTTTAGATAGCGCTATTCTATATCCTGTTCCTTGTACACCGTGTTGTATTTATTTGATATATTTCATTCTTGGCTTTCCTTTTGATATTTTCCTTTCTACCGTGCTTTCATTTATTTGTGTTAAATGTTCATTGTGTCTGAAAATATAATCTATCCATTTGTATCCTTTTTCTTTTCTAATAAGCTTCTATTTTCGCGGATTAATCGAAATACTTCTTTATTACTAATTTTCTATGTATTCTCCTCCAATATTTATGTTTCGAACGTTTACAACTCTGGCTTTGCATCTTTTTATCTATCGTCCGAGCTTCCGAATTATAAAGCAAAACGCTCACACGAATATTTCGATCAGTTTCCTCCTAATTTATACATTCGTACATTTTTATGTAAATAATCCTTTCTTTTAAATAAACACCAATTTTATTCTTTCTTTGATATACCGCATACTCCTTCTAGTACTTGTTAATATCTTTGTTTTTTTATTTATTGTATTAACACTCCGTTTATTTTTATGTATCGCATTTCATAACCGATGTCTTCTTTTTGTTTATTCTTATGTTGTAGGTTTATGAAATTTGACTCTTTGCCTCCCTCTCGTTCTAGATCTTGTTCATTTCTTCTAGCATATCAATATTATCTACAAACATGAAAATGTTTATTTTCTTTCCGCCTATTATAATTCTTGTATTACATTCTTCTTTCCATCAATTTATCACTTGTTCTCTAGGTGTACATATTAAATAGGACAGGTGGCAGATTGCATTCTCCGACTTACTATCTTTTGAAGTGAAACTTCTAATGACGCGTTATATATGGGAAGTTGACCCACAAAACGAGCGAGCGAGCTGGAAATAACAGATGGATATATACATACACCAACTTCCGCCGATTAAACCACGTTTTGTTGCATTAGGTGTGTCAATGAAGTAACGGAATCCCATTCGCATGTACCGCACTACCAACACCCGTCTTCAAACCACATTTTGTACGGTTATGCACGTCTTATACACATAAGTAGACTTATTCTTTTATATATATATATATATATGCGAGCGTGTGTGTGTGTTTATATATATATATACACATAAAAATTGAAAAAAAGAACTCTGTATCGAATTTAATTAAAATGTCTTGTAAGTTTCTCTTCTTCCCTTCACTCTGAGACACAGATGTTCTTTTTTATGTTCGTTTTTTTTTCTGTATCTATTATTTTTAGTTTCATTATTTGGTTTTGAAACAACGCATCTATACTTTTAACGTTGACAAAATTGTGACTGTTTCAATTATAAAAATATTTATACATAACTCGTTAAAAATTATCCACAATCGTTTTAAAAAAAAGGTGTAATATATAATAAAATCATAATATTTTCATCTCTTCAGTTCTTTTATATTTCGTGTGAAATATCTTGCATCTCAAAAGTACCCGTCGAAATATAGTTAACTCTATTTAACGCGAGAAATGTAGATCGATAGACTATTATACTGATCAAATCACAAAAACAGATGGGTTGGATTTACAACGGATTATGAATTTAGCGCAGGATCAACAGAATTTTTGTTATTTTGTTTTGGCTGTTGTGCATTTTGATTTCTTGATCGGCGAGGTCGTTAAAATTCGACATTATTATCCTAGTAGTTGGTGTTCTGTTTTAGATGGTTTAATTTTTCGTTGTAAATTTATTTATTTTTTAGTAATTTGTCGTTTAAAATATGTGCATCATTAATAAATTGTTTTAAACTACTTTGTGTATGAATAAACCTTGCTTGTTGGTTAGGTTAGGTTAGTTTAGTTAGACATGCGATTAATATAAAAAGGGGAGAATAGCACATCACCCGATTACGTTGACAATCACATTTTGATAGAAATTTGAAAATCTGTCCAAGTTAGATTGAATTGCGTTGAAGACAGTTTCATAGAGGATTAACGGACGTTCATGTATGCTATTTTATGATTAAATAGTTTATTCAATAAGCTAAAAACATATTTTTATAGTTTTTATTGGCGATGATAATTTTTTTTTGTGAGAGGTAAAGTGTTCGTATTTCTAAGTGCAGGAGTTGACGCTACCGCTCTCTATTGGAAGTAAATTCCGTATCGTTTCCCTAGATAGTGGCAGTGTTGAAATTTCCGGTGAAGATTAGTCTTTCAAAATTTCGATTCTCTTTAAAAATCGTAGTTCCCGCCGAAAAACTGATCGCTTCTATAAAAATTTACCTTTTTTTGTAGATGGATGGGTGATCTATCAGTTCTCCCCTGATTTATTATAGATATATAAAGTAATGTTATACATCTTATTAAACGTCTCTCGATATATTAAACGTTTAAAAAAAAATCCATTCGACCGATAATTATAATAGAACCCGATTTTAGTCATAATACGAATAATAATAAATAATGATAATTAATTGTAGATTTACGTTACCTTCAAAAGTCCCATATAGAAAAAAAACTGTAAAATGGTAAATACCGGCAAATACATATCAACTTCAATTTGTACTTTATTTATATTCTCGATGTATTGTCGACCGAACAGAGCTCCGATAAAGAAGCAATACGTCGCTAGTGTTACTACCTGCATGGTTGTGGACGAATTCGAAAATTAAAATATAAATTAAACACACGAATCACCAGTCTATTTAAAAATTGTATATTATTGCGCGAGCACTCGTTGCACTATTATATTGATCGTATTATTACTGATAATAATAATAATAATATAGCCCATTTATTTATTTATTTTCACATAACAACTAATCCCAATTAAAATACGAACACAACATGTATATACAACTGAATTAAACTACAAAAAATCCGGGAAAAAATATATTATTTATTAAAGTATTCATAAAGAAATTAGAATAAAATGAATCCGATTAACCGTTCATAAATATACATTTAGAAAGAATGTTAGAAAATGAACACTATAAATTATATTGCGTTAACTGATAAAACTATAATGTTATAGAAGGCTGGATATTATATATTAATAGATAATAAAAAAATAAATAAATAAGAGAAACTTAAGGAACAAATGAAATATAAGACGGAGCTTACTTTCAGAATGATGCCAATGCGGTTGGAAATAACGGAATAAAAATACAAAAAGTTCAGCTTGAAAATGTCCAATATAAATTACATTATGATAGAAATGTGTTAACCGATAAAACGATCTGACGGACACAATCAAGGAAGAAGTGAACATCAAAAGCTACATTGAACTGAAAAGGTTAACAGCGGAACAGAAAAAATTAAGGGTTAAATGATAGGGGGGGGTGAACCAAGGACTGAGATTGATATGTTATGATAAAATTAATCAACATAAGAAATTATATGGAAATATTAAATTCATTCGAGACACTAAAATTTCGATAGTGTTATATAAAGCGGGGAATTATGGACGTTAAATAGGAGTAACTTAGATCGACTTCCGACTGGTGGTGTTGAAAAAGACTCTCACCAAAACGTACAAATGCATCCATAGTGCAAGAATTGAATTTTATACTGATCGCTATTCTTCCTGTGATGAAATATTTCGGAATGATCAGTTCATTAATGGAAATATTAAATGCATTCCAGACACTAATATTTTGAGAGTGTTATATGAAGCGGAATCATGAACGTTAAATAGGAGTAAGTTAGATCGACTTCCGAATGCGGTGTTAGAAAAGACTGACTCTAGAAATACTAATGGTACAAGCAAATTCCAAGGAAACAGGCTAAAAATTCGCCTCGCCGAAGCGTTTGATAAATATAATGAGTTAACCGGTTTAACATTAAATCAATGTATACAACGCGTCCTAGGGTTTAATTATTCATTTACTATACGATCACGGTACTTCTCAAGATTACCTACCTGTAGATTTACGTGCCGTGTACTGTGCACCTAGGCCAGAGGCACGAGAAAGGAAGTAACGTAAGGTTATTGAGAATGAATTGAAAGTTATAAGAATAAACGAGAAGGACGGATTGTTAAATTAGATGATATAAATTTGAGGATTTAAAGAAAATGTAATAAATCATTGGAAGCATCGTGCGTGTAGGAAATAATGTTTGATTGGCTGTTTGTCGAGGATAGAACGTTCGGAATTGAATTGTACACATTCAAGGAGAATGTGATGGACGGTAATGAGGACAGGTTGAACATAGAGGAGAAGGACGATTTTTTTATGATATGACTGTGTAAGATATTAGTGTGACCTAGGAGCAGATGAGTAATTACAACATCATCTCTTCTGTTTGTTGAGTGAGATGAAGTTAGGAGGAATGTTGAATCTCGAACCGATCGAAGTTTGTTGGTAAGTGAAAGTGCAGACCACCGGAGTACGTACTGAGGATTTTATATATTGATGCTATCTCTGGCTGCACTGTCCGCTAGGTCATTTTCTTATATGTCAGTATGCGATGGGATCCATGCGAGAACTACACGGATATTAGATGTTATAATTAAATGACCAATTTATTTAGCCAAGGGGTGTAATTTAGGATAATGAGGATCACTGAGGCACTGTAATGCTACAAGCGAGTCCGTGCATATTAAGAACGACTGATCAACGATGATGTTTAAAATATCCATAATCGCCATTTTGATGGCATATAATTCCGCCGATAGTATTGAGTAATGGGGTTGAGTTTATTGCTAGTTGAAACTCCACAAGATTGATCGATACAAACGAAGTAATATTACTATAGGCGTTTTTTTGTTGCTATTGGAGAAAATTACACCGTTTTTTCGGCATTTATTTAAGGGCTCGAAGGAGAATTTGTGTCTTAAAACAGCGGTTTGAAACTATTTAGGTAAATTTAAAGGCCCGTATAAATCTTCCTAGTAAATACGCGATCAAAAATCTTATTAAAGGCTGCTACGAAGGTGTCTGTATTTTCTGTAATTATTTTCATTCTACTCAAAATGTCATCATCTTGTATATATTGTATGTAGTCGAATATTTGTCAAGTACGAGAATTTCCTCCAATCGCGATTGAATTCGACCTTAATCGACGGTCGAATTAGGGTTTAATAATATGTTATCCTAAAAATATTACTCGACGCCAAAGTTACTGGAAAGAAATCGAGGACGTCAAATGTCACGTTTGGGCAATCTCAGTAAATAGTTCAACTGATCGTAAAAAGTAATTTTCTTCTTGGCTAGTCGTTAATGAAAGTGATCAACTTTTAAGATTAAGACGGCGCTAATGAAAAAGAGGAAGTACCTAATGAATTAATGAATTTGTGGAATTTATGATTATATGTTTTAGTCAATTTTCGACGTTACCGCATCGTTACTATCTTCTTCTAAAATCCTACCTCGAAGATCGTACATGCCAGGTTAAAATCCTAAATCAATTCTCCGATATCTATCCTGTATCTGCTTGCGTACCTCAAGAAGTGCCGATTTTCCAGTTGATAATAACGTAATAACAGCTACGTTTGCCGACGATACAGCGTTATTAGCTTATTAGTAAAGACAATAGCGAAACTTCTAATAAACGACAAAAAACTCTGTTGAATGTTGAAAACTGGCTGAGACATTGGCGTATCTAACGAAAGTAAATGCACGCAGGTCGATTTTAGTTTGAGAAATTTTACGCATCAACCGTTAAAAATAAATAGGGTGATTACACTTGGATCGTAAATTGACACGGCAGAAGCATATTAGCCAAAAAAGAAAGCAGTTAGATGTAAAATTGCACAGATTAAATTGGCTTCTTGGCAGGTACTCCAATTTGTCACTAGAAAACAAACTTCTAGTTTATAAAATAATTATAAAGCCTATTTGGACATACGGTTTAATGTTATGAGATTGTGAAAAAGATACACACATAAACAGGATACAACGGTTTCAGAACAATAAGACTCATCGTCTCCCCACCTTGGTACGTATCGAACCGTACGTTACGTCGAAACTTGAATATCCCATACGTGAAAGACGAGATCAAACGTGCTGTAAAGCAATATGTAAGCCGTTTGGAAACACACTCAAACGTAGATCAATCTACTTGACACTAAGATGTTCGTAGGTTAAAACGTAGTCGCGACCGTAATTTAACCTAATTTTTCAGCGGGGTCCATCGCTGAATACTAACCCCTAGCAAATTATTTCGCGTTCCAGTTCAATTTCCTGCATGGCTACCTGGCCAGTTGTAATTTTAAAAATTATGAAAAAAAAAAGTAATTCGATATTATTTACCTTAATTCATTTAAACGGTATAATACAAATCTCGTGTAACATCGCAAATGTATACATCCGATTGTTCTACAGATTGATTTATGGACTAACTTAACGATAAGAACAATAGTATAGTTAATTAAATCGTTTTGTATACGGCAACTATTGTTGAATTAATTATTATAAAATAACGAAACAAATTCGGGAAACATTTCGATAAATCCGCTAATTTGTAACGTTTTCATGAATGCAGGATGATCTACGTACCTGCGTATAGACTAAAGGTATACTGATCCAATCGTAACTCCACAATAAACCGCATTTTGATCTGAATTCGTTAAATTGCTAAATGGGGGGAAAATAGAATAAAGAAATATTTAGGAAAATATTTATTTATTTATCAATAAAAATAACCACTCTTTATTAGGCTTTAAATTAATTCTTATTACTTAAAAGTATAAAATTAATATAATAATAATATAATAAAGTACAAGAAACTAACATCTAAGAATATGGTTATCACCTTTGTAGACTTTGAAAAAGTATATAACTCAGCAGAGCGACAAGCATTGTTTTCAATATTAAAAAAACATTAACAAATGCATGGTTAAAAATAATATTCAAAAATCTAATCTCAGAGCCATTTAAAATAAAAACTGATGTTATGATAAAAATTCCCTGAACAAGAGGAAATCAAAAAGTTGATCCTCGGTTGGATACGATTGTCTCGCTTTTGCGGATGATTTAGCATTACTGGCAGAAAGTACAGAAGTTGCAAAACGGCAACACTCACGGCAAGGAAAGTGAGGCTGAAAATCTCATTAAAAAAAAAAAAAATTAGGGCAAATTATAAAAATGCCTTAAATATTACAAATATATGTCATGGTAAAATAGAGTCGAACCATTTAAATATCTGGGAGAAGTAATTCAATTTAAATTTATGAATAAAGCAGCTATCACGAGAAATGGAACGGACCTATTAACCGGAACAATTTATAATAAGGAATTAATCTCCATTAATGCAAAAATTGTACATTACAATATGGTTATTAAAACATAAACTTTACATACACAGCAGCGTGTCCAGCAATGGATTATTCCTGTAAAGGAATGGATCACTTGATCGAAAGAAGAGTAATGCGAAAAATATTAAGCCCAAGAACAGATGGAGATAAATGGAAATTGAGTGGTAATATATACGTATATAAAAGAATTGAAAGAATCAGTAATAATATGAGGAAAAGATGAATCGCATTTTATGGCCACCTAAAACGAATAATGTCGCGTTTCTTCAACGGGAACCTAAAAACTAAGGTTTTCTGGATTATACAAGTGAAGAAAGATATGGAGCGCACAAACTTCTTCGAATAAGAAATAAAAGATAGAAATAAATTTAACCAACAGATCAGTTTTGGTGAGACGACGTTTTGCAGTAATTTTTCATTGTCGAACATTGTGACTAGTTCACTATATGTTTTATTGTGTACATAATGAATTAATATTCGTGACTTACAAAATAGATGCGCGCGAACACAATGTTATATAGAGTGCCACCACCCTTCGCCCAGATAATTCAAACTTATATGATGATGAAAAAAAACTTCAACGTTCTTTCTACAGAGCTGTACGCAATTTCAATTGCCGTCGATGTGGTTATTGAAGAACTAAAAAACAATGCTGTTATCTGCACCGATTCCTTGAGCTCCATTAAAAGTCTCCAAAACAGATCACACCACCAACATCCTTTGGCCAAATCCATCTTAGCCAACGCATCAGAGTTTACCGGAAAAATTATTCTCCTCTGGATTCCAGGGCATAATGGCGTGGGATCAAACGACAGTGCAGATGCAGCCGCAAAAGAAGCGTGTCTAATATCACCTATTCCCGCTATACCAATTCCAACGAAGGACTTCCTTCACACCATACGATCTAAATTATCCGATAGAGCAAACGAAGGATTTTCAAACCTGCAGCAATACAACGTCAACTGGATAAAGTCAACTACATGTCAAAACTCAAACAGGAGAAACGAAGTAGTCCTGTGCCGTGTACACTCAGGCCACACACTGCTTACTCACAAGCACTTATTTACTAATAGTGACCAACCGAAATGTACCGCATGCAATATTCCTTTAACTATTCCTCACTTGCTTACTACCTGTCCGTTATATTCCTCCGAACGTACAATTGCAAACCTTCCAAACTCTCTCCCAAATATTTTACAGCATTCTCCTACATCCGAATCTAGACTCCTTGCCTTCCTTCATTTATCCAGAATCTACCCGTTAATATAAATTCCTCCCGTGCCTCTGGCCTTAGTAGCAGTACACGGCACGGTTATCAACGAAAAAAGAAGAAGAAGAAGAAGAAAAACTTTATAGCTAGCATTGAAATATCGACCGCATGATAGATGCTCTACTACTCACTCATTAATTCTTATTAAAGTTCGATTATATTGGTTTTTTTCTTTTAAGATTAGTGAAAATTATGAATCTATTTATCAGCACTGGTCTTCTAACCGTGTAAAATGATAATTCTACGCTAATTACTTAAGTAGCAGAATAATAATTATTTTATGGGCATGCTATCGACATGGTAATGTTTAATAAAATTGGATCGAAAAGTACGTGCAGCGATTTCTACTAATGATATGTTCATTTTAACATCTTTCCTAAAAGATGTCAGTCCGTTAGTAGCAAAATATTTTATAAAATGTTTTATCTGAGCTCTATATGGATCAGAGACATGGACGATTTTAAAAAGAGAAAATCGCGTTTGAAATTCGGAGTTGGGATCCAATGTTATATCTTTAACGACTAAAACAATTAATGACGAAACTTCGCACAAGATAAATAACGAGAAATCCGGTATACGAACAACGGAACAAGAACTTAAATGGTTGGATATCTCGTCAGGCATTCGGAATGGACGGCGACTTCAATAAAAGGAATGACGAACAAAGACGTATTAAAGACAGACTAAAACTTAAATATATATTAACCCATTTAAGAAGTAGAATAAACATTTATTTGATTATTTTTTAAAACGTTTCCTAGAACAGCATCTATGCCCAATTACCCCAATTTACCTTGATAGTGATACATTGTAATATATTCAATTTTAATATTCGATATTAATATTATGAAAAAAAATATAAACGCCTTAAGTTACTGCGTTTTTCCTATACGGTACATACATTTAATAATAACAAAATTGTCCATTTTCACGGTAAAAAAGGTATTCATTTCTAGAATGTTTCAATTCTAAAAATATTTATATAACGCATTCAAAATGATCTGGTAAAATTTTATCTTTTTACGTTAATATTTAACGCGTGTCTGAAAGGGCTAATACCCACCAACCTATGATGAGAATAAAGATATATCTATACATCAATCAGTTTATCAGTCCTCGGACTGGTTCGCACTTATCATCCGAGTAGTCTTCGTAGATATATTTTTTCTTTAATGTTGTAAAAATTTAATCGTACCTCCATAATTAATTTTAATCCGTTCGAATCCAATCTTGGATCCTCCTTTACGTTTCTTAAGTGATGTATGAACCACGTACACGGTATCCAGTACGTATTAAATTCAACATTTTTAATACTTTGAAAGGATTCTAATTCTTGGGGCGTCATAAATCCTTATAAAAAAAGATTACCGAAATTAATCGTTTATAAATAAATAAAAACTAATGCGTTATTTAATAATTTACAATTCGGAATTATTTCGATACAATAATTCTGAAGCGCTGTTATGATCTTTCGAAATTTTAACTTTTAAATTATATCGGAAGAATCTTAATTAAAAGTTTCTCGCGAAAATATATTACGAAATAAAAAAGATTAAAAACAATCCGAGTAACATTTCGATAAACTTTGCGGTGGTAAAAACTGTATATTTAAAGGCGGTGAAAAATTAAAGAAATTAAAGTTTAAAGTTTGTATAATTTTTAAAATCGCAAAAGTTAAATTATAATTGTAAGAAATATTTTTTTAAATTGAAAGGCGTAAATCTGAAATAGTCATGTTTTTCGAAAATAGAATAAATTTTGTAAGTTTAAAAATGATCTAAGACACAATTCGAATATAAATTTTTGAAAAAGTTTACAAAAACGAAGTTTTATGTTTCATTGGTTGACTTTTTGTCTGTGCTGACAGATGATTAAGAAATATTTTTTTTAATTGAAAGGCGTAAATTTGAAATAGTCATGTTTTCCGAAAATAGAAATATTTTTTTTAATTGAAAGGCGTAAATTTGAAATAGTCATGTTTTCCGAAAATAGAATAAATTTTGTAAGTTTAAAAATGATCTAATACACAATTCGAATATAAATTTTTGAAAAAGTTTACAAAAACGAAGTTTTATGTTTCATTGGTTGACTTTTTGTCTGTGCTGACAGATGATTAAGAAATATTTTTTTTAATTGAAAGGCGTAAATTTGAAATAGTCATGTTTTCCGAAAATAGAATAAATTTTGTAAGTTTAAAAATGATCTAAGACACAATTCGAATATAAATTTTTGAAAAAGTTTACAAAAACGAAGTTTTATGTTTCATTGGTTGACTTTTTGTCTGTGCTGACAGATGATCGGTTCTTTCCCTTAGCATATAATAATAATAATAATAATACTAGTAAAAATTAATAATATTCTGATTTTTTTAATTCGGAATTTATTGTCATGATTTCAGAGGCGTAGTCAGACTTGGTTCAAGAGGGGTGTTAAAACAAAGCTAAAAATTATAGCAGTAAACTCAAGTTAAATTGAACTTTAAGTAAATAATAAAAACTCGAGTAGGTTAAACCCCAAAGCAATTCAACTCACTAGAGTTATTTTTATACTTATTAGACGTCGAATATGTAATTCTATTAGAAGCAATAGACGGCAGAAATATTTAACGTTAATAGTATTTTATTGAGGACAGAGGGAGATGGTTACAAAAAATTCCGCGAAAAAATAAACGATTAATAATGATTTTATATTTTTTGAAGGTATAATACGTAGTAATACTTAACTAAATTTAAAATCTAAAATCTATTCCTCGCGTTTTTCTACAAAATTCTTCTAGTACCTCCTATATTACAAAACTATTTATTTACTTCGAAAACAACGAAATTTAAATTAAACAAATGACAATTTTAAAAAAAAAAGTAGGTTTAACAAATGCAAAACTGCATTTAACAACGAGTATATATTTTCTTATTATCAGATTGATTCCAAGGGGGGTTCAGTCCCCAAAAACACACCCCCTGGCTACGCCACTGCATGATTTAAAATTGCTTAATACGTATTTTTCAATTCTAATTATCCGAGTTTACTTTATTTGATATCTTTCAAGATGGGAACAAATGAATTTTTTGTTTTATTCGTCATCTTATTGATGAACAATTAACACTTTTGTTTTATTTATCGTTTTATTCGCGACCAATTGCGTTTTATCGATTGACGATTGCCATTTTTTGTTTCATTTATCGTTTTATTGAACAATTGTCACGAATTTAGATTTTGTTGATTTATTAATTGGTTAATTCACCGTTGGATGTAAGCTATCCTTCAATTCCTTGCAATTCGGTCGTTAGCCTTGTTCAGGCACTTGATGCCGACTATTTTACGTATATCGTCTTCCCACCACTCCATAATACATTTGGTCCATCTACTATCTATTCTAACTATACGTGTCCGGTTCAGTTCCACTTCAGCTGTCCTACTTGTACTATAACATTTACTACTTTTGTCTGTATGTTTCGTTCTTGATTCATTTTAGCTCAAATGACGAAACGTAACTTCGTAGATTAACCATACTAAAATGTCGTTACACTATTCGATAATTAAATTATTACGGAACTTAAAAATTACTTTTAATTACCATGCACTAAAAAAAAAAAATGAAATATGAGAAGTTGCTGAAGTTAATGAAAAGGGATCAATGAATATATCAGAAAAAAATAAATAAAACAAATGTCTTTAGATATGTTATGAGAGGATCATGTCATCTTCTACAAAATACTAATGATGGTGAAGCAGAAGGTAAAGGGGCGAGAAAGAAGGATTTCTTAGCTTTAAAATATGCAGAACTCGTCGGATAACGAGATGTTTTCAAATAGTCGAGTATATGAAAGTGGCTAAGTTATAACCGAACCGGGTTGTACAAGGAACCCAGAAAATATCGACATTATTTGCCACAACCGATTGAAAATTAGTCAGATTTTTAAAACGGCTATTATTAGTTATATTTTTACCAGAATAAATTATTGATATTTACATATATTCATGTTGTATTAAAATATATTTAATTTATTAATGGGGTTTTAAAATTTTTTATAATTACACGATTCATTTCACAAAATTTCAAACAATTCTAGATTATCTTATATTAGTAGATTTTGTTAAACCGACCGGTAAGTCTGAATGTATATATTAGTAGTTTTACTAGAACCGATTGAAAATTAATCAGATTTTGAAAACATTATTAGTTATATTTTTAATAGAATAAATTATCGGTTCTGTAAAACACCGATTATACGTACTCGTGTTTTATATTATAATATATTCAATTTATCAGCGGTAAAATCGGTATGATTACGTGATTTACTTGACAAAGTTCATACAATTCTACATTATCTGTTCGTTACTCTTGAAATATATTTTTTAACTTTATTTTAAATACATTTAAGGATATTTTCATTCGCTATGCCGTGTTTACATTGTACTAATGAAGAATTAAAGTAAATCTGACTGATTTAAAAACCGAATAATTAGTCGGTTTTTTAGGAACGGTGTTACTAATTAGTCGGATTTGTGAAGTACTCATGTCCGTCATTCGAATTGGCTAACGTTAAAAACCGAATCGTATATATATATATATATATATATATATATATATATATATATATATATATATATAAACTAATCGAAGGACTAAACTTTTCGCATATACGTTTGTTACGCTTAATACATCCGGGACAAATTTCTGTTCACGGTCCAGAAGAGATGCATCTTAACGCAGATTATAGAGTAAAGAAGAGGCAATATTTTTTATTTTTGCGGTTTGTTAGGTCGATGCAACCTTGAAAATAAAAAGAGATAAAAAAGGTTTTTTGTCTCTGTTTATTAACTTGTTGTTAAACGAGGATGGCGAATAATAATATTTATCGCCATTACAGAGAAATTAATATCTCATAAAAGTTTTTTTTTTTTAATACGTACGAAAGCTTTATACTCGCCAGCAGTACGAAGTTACAATAACGTCTCGGGATACTGTTTTGGATATGAGCACTTTTAAGCAGTTTTCATCTTATAATCTGTTAATTACTGATAAAATAAACGATGTTAATTGACGAGATTAATGTAATTAAAATAATAATTTTATATATATATATAATTAGATGTTTTGTATGCTACGTACACAACACACCTACTTCAACAAGATGATCCATAGTTGGAAATCGTTTTTTCACGGCCGAACTGATAGATCGCAGTATGAGGACAAGCGTTAAATTTAAGTAACGCATTAAACCTCGCTTTAAAATACGAGCTTTTTCGTCATTTCCAGGAATGTATAACGCTATATTGTGCATGATCCTGCGAATATATATATTTATATATATCTAAATAAGCACAATAATTTCGTAATTCGAATTTTATTAATTTATAATTATAACAATTGTTACCTTAAAAGCGCACGAATTAAGTGAAAGCATTATTAAAGGCGTTAATGTACAAAATGAAGTAGCTTGTTTCTTTTTTATGTTTTTAAAGTTTTTTACGTTTGAAGAAATTACTATAATTGTTTAAAATAAATAAAAAAGTGTAGTAAAATGTATCTGTGTGACCTTATTGTTGACTGTAATTTTCTCTTTTTTTTTATTCATTAGATCTACTATACTTGAATGCACGTTGACCTTGGATTTTGTAAGGTAAGTCAAATTATATATATATATATATATATATATATATATATATATACATAAAGAGAGAGAGAGAGAGTGAGTGAGTGAGAGAGAGTGACAAAAAGTTGAGAGAGTAAAATATTTCTCTTAAAAAAAAAAAAAACGGTATAAAATTTCTACTGCCCTACGCAACTATTCTATAAAAATACAAATTATTTATATATTTTAAAGCAGTCGAAATTTTCAGAAAATATTTCTGTAGTGCTTACTTGGTGATGACATACATGGAAATTTCTTTGATTCCGCTTGTAATTTTCGAATCTTACATGTTTCCACAAATAATCAGGTCATTGATTCTATCGAAATTCTAGAAATAAACGAGCCTTTCCAAATTCTTCTCTGCAAGTGGTTAACAAACAAATTCCCGAATCTATACCCCGCGGTTCCTTCGTTTACCAAGGGTTGAGTTTGTTATACTCATTCGTTTTTATCATTTTTCACTCAATCTTGATGATGCTGTAACCAGTGAAACTAGCAGACTGGTTTGATTGAAAATATATACATTGTATTTTTCTTTATCTCATCCATTACAAACACTTAATCAAACTTTTCCACACTAATAAGCAGCTACGTTTCGAGAGCATTGTCATTTGCTAAGTATAAATCGGTCTCATTACAACTTGCCGGACATATGCAGGGCATTTTCAAAGATGGTCCATAACTACATAGCATTTAATCTATATATGTTGTGATACGGTATAAATGCATTTTTCTTTTTCTTCAATTGTTAATTAAATCAAATAGAAAGTTTGTCTATTCCTATTTTTTTAACGTAAACATTTTGCTTCATCTCACAATTTTTTTTCTTGCGCGGAACACGAAAGGAAATAACATAAATTTTCACGGAAGAAGGCAAAATAATTTAGAACTCTTATTAAATATTATAGGTTATAATATGTATGTCTCTATCATTTAGTTGACTTGATCTTTATCCAAAACCTCCTTGAATATTCTAACTCATAGGACTTCTCTAGATTATACAACTACCTTGTTCAGGGTCGACCACGTCAACGATTACCCCCGTTTATTTCGTCTTGTACTAAATACTCTACACAGTTGGTATTTATCTTTCCTTATTACGCGGCAAAAGTAATCTAATTATTCACCATTTTAGTTTTCCTCTACAGACGATGTAACACTTCGATGTTCGTATTTTTAGCCGCTGTTCGGTGAATTTTCAGCATCCTTCGGCTTGCCCAAATCTTGTGAACTTATTAGTTGTTTTTGTTTATTCAAGATTCTACTTCATACAGAAGAGAAAGTTGTAACATCGAACGAAAATTTATTTTCGAATTTCGGTTATTTTTATAATTTTACGAAAATACATTAATTAAAGACATATTAGATGACGGGATATATTCATCGAAGTAGTAAGAAGCGTCATTAAATAGACGATAAAATATTTTCAAATGATAAAATTAAATATATCATTTAAAATTAAATAAAATAAAAATACTTTTTATATCGTATCACACTATATCAGTCTACTAGTTTCATTGCTCATTCCTGATGATGTTGCAACCAGAGAAACTAGTAGACTGTTTTTTGAATTTTATATATATATATATATATATATATATATATATATATATATATATATATATATATATATATTACAATTGCAATTGCCTGTATTTCCTATTTTAAATTAAAATTTACAAATATTATTTTCTTAACGCTAAACTAATATTAATATGCATAACTTTCTTAATAATAAACTGATACTAATATGTATTTTCTTAATACTAAACTAATATTATGTATAGCTTTCCTTAATGCTAAACTTATATTAATATGTTTAAATAATGTATTAGGGAAATTAAGCCCGCGAACGAGCATTGGCCTCTTCAAATTTATCAAACGTTTACATATTTCTCTCTTAGCTGTTTCCAGTCCATCCGATTTAAGTGCTTTACGCATCCAGACTGCACTTTCGTATTTGACAATATCGTCCCTCCATCTCATTTTTGGTCTTCGTCTCATTCTTTTCCTGTTGATTGGTAATCATTCAGTACATTTCTTGCCCCATCTGCTTGTGTCCATTCGAACTACATGTCCAGCCCAATTCCACTTCATTTCTAGTATTTTGTGGAAAGCAATGTATATATATATATTAAGGTATACACAATATTTTTATTTAATTTGATTTTAAATTAAAAATATGTATCACCAAAAAAGCACTACAGAAATACTTTCTGATATATATATATATATATATATATATATATATATATATATATATATATATATATATTTATTCGTCAATACGAATGCGTGTATAGCTGTGTTTTAAAAATCTATAAAATTTGGTTCGGCGATAATACCATAAATGATCGTTAAACTAAACTCACTTATCCGGCCATGGAATCGCCATGTATTGTTGCCACCATCTGGTAGCTATATATGTTACATAAAATCCCAAAACGAACGATAAAGGTATCAAATTGATGAATGTGTCGCAATAAACGACAACCTTTTCGAAAATTCTGAAACACAAATGACGACATAAGAACTATTACGTGTCTATATTTTTTCTTTTCTTATATATATATATATATATATATATATATATATATATATATATATATATATATATATATATTTTTTTTTTTTTCGAATTAGGCCATCTAAGGACCACGTGAAATAATTTATACACGATTCATCATCTTTCTCTCCAGCCAATACTTCTTCATTCGCTGTCGATGTTCTTCTTTTCTTTCATCCGTCCATATTCCGCCAGTTTTTTTCTTCTGTTTTTCTTTGAAACGTTCGAAATTTTCAATTTTCTTCCTAAATAGTTCTCTGCTCAAGATTTCTTCTTCTTCTATCTTCATTTCGTCCAAGTCCTTTTTAACTTCTCCGAACCATATATATATATATATATATATATATATATATATATATATATATATATATATATATATATATATATATATGTACTGCATGGTTATATTCGTTGACCATACTCCCATGTAAAAATAAAAAAAGAAAAGTCTTCAACGTCAGTTTTGAGATTACATCATCAAATCACCTAGCAAAATATTGTGTTATTGGACGTTTACTTTGTTCCACAAATTAACACGGCTAAATCGGTGGTATTTTATTGGAACATCGCTTAAACCATTAATCTAACATGAAACCACTGCATCAAGTGGTGCAATCGATGACTTATACCGATAATATGAAGATACATGAATGACGTCAATGTTGACGCGAAACAGTTATTTGTATATATGTGTGTGCGTTTGTGTGCTTCAACAGGTATCTTCACGTTTTATACATATGTTTGTCGATTTCAAACATGAAACTATTAATATTATGAAAAGAAATTAAAAACGCTTAATGGATTCATTGAAAAATAAAGAAACACTTATTACTTTATGGATAGTGAAAGCATGATAATGGTTTAGAAAAAGAGGAAGAAAAATGACAGGACTATACAAGGCGTTTATATACCGGAAATCACCACAGGATAAGAAGAACAGTATCATAAGAAATCAAATTGATTATATACTAGTTAATAGACGTTTCCAAAATAGTATAAACTCAAGTGAAAATATACCCGGGAGCAAAGATTAATTCCGACCATAATTCAGTAGTTGCAGATGTCAGAATTAAGTTTCAGATACTGAGGAAAAGAAATGAGAATCATAGGTTAGACGTGGAAAAGCTTAGAAATGCTGATATCAGAAATAAACTGATTGATGAATTAGCAGCTAGAATACCAGCAGTAACGGAGATTGAAACGGAAGACATTGAGAATAAGATAAAAGTTAATACCATCGAAGCTGCAAAAGTTAAACCATGGATGACAGATAAAATACTGAAATTACAAAAGTTAAAGGAGATATAGGTAATTACTTAAGTATACATAAGATAATCCGGAAGTAAGTCAGAAAAGCAAAGTTGGAATGGATACGGAAACAATGTGAAGAAGCTGAAGTACTTCTAAGGGTACATGATACCTTCAACTACGATAAAAAAATTAAACAAATAACAGGAAACATAAAAAAGGCTAAACTAATGGCTATAAGAAACCAAAAAGGTGAAGTAATAATAGATCGATGACATTCAAAGAAGAAGATCTGATAACGTAGAGCCTCAGTGGCTTAATTTGAAATTATGTATGTGTATATATATATATATATATATATGTATATATAATCATCATCCCATCGTTCCTCAGTGGTCTAATTCGAAATAATAATAACTTATAATTCGTAATATTTTCAATCGGCCGTGTTTATTGTGTTGCTTGTTAATCGTAAATAGTTCTTATTTAAACACGTGTCGATTTCTTTCTTTTTTTTTATTTCTTTTTCTTATCCTCGCGTTTTCATTTTCCTATATAGTACTAGCTTTACTCGTTTCGCCAGCTGATGAATGACTCGAGCGACGGGGGTCCGCCCCCGGCCCTAAGTATAGATAACTCGTTCGTCAGTTCCGATAGCTTAAACAAAGAATTTTATCATAATAGTAATAATGGTGATGGCCATAATACTATTAATAATAAGCCCAATTTCTCTCATAACTATAGTAATAGTCGTAGTAATAATAGTAATATTAGTATTAGTGGTAGTAGTATTGGTAGTGGTGATAACGTTAATAATGATAATCATAGTAGTAGTAATGATAATGATGGTAATAGTATAATCATCTCAAATAATAGTAGTAATAATAATTTTAATATTAATAACTCAATTATTAATTCACTATATGTGAAAAACGTTCATTCGGGCCATATAGTCTTCTCGAGTTGCAAATAGTAATCTTGGCAATTACCATCCTTTGGCCATATGCAAATTATTAGCAAAATATCCCGGCGTTGAATATTTTCAACGTAACGGTATTAATAAAATTAAATCGGTCTTTAATAGTCTGGAACATGCTAATATTTTTGTTGAACAGGTCAACAAAGAAAATAACATCAGCTTTTATTCCAAGTTCTCTTTTGTATAGATTTGGCGTGATTAGAGGTATTCCCACTAATATTTCAGAGACAGAAATTTTGAAAATATAGAAAGCTCTGTCCAAGTTGTAAGTATCAAACGTATCCACCGTCGCGCGGAATGGTCGTTAATCCCAACGCAGACGGTTGAAATTAAATTCCTCGGTAATTCTCTACCAGAGTATGTCGCACTATATCGGTTGCGCTTAAAGATAGATACAATATTCGGCCGCAAAGACAGTGTGCGAATTGCTTGCGGTTCTCACACACTGCTCAACAATGTCATCCAAACCTAGGTGCTCATTTTGCCATGAGAGCCATTTATCCTCCAGCTGCTCAAATAAAAATACTTCTGCCCCTTCATTCATTAACTGTTTGGGAGCTCATATGGCCACTGACAAATCTTGTCCTATATATAAAGAACGTTTTCAAATCCAACAAATTATGTCTTATGATAACATATCATTATCGGAAGCAATCCGTAAGAATAAATCAGGACACATTAGTGAGGCTTTCTCCTTTTCAGACATAGCAAAACGCCCATCTTCTTCTAATCAACGGTATGCTCCAATACCTTCCTCCCCAATATAGAAACTCGTCAAGTACGTTATTCTTCCCCTCAGTCATACTTCTTTCGTAAATCTCTCCCAAATCATACAGGTCCTCCACAACCTGTGGCACCCTCCTATCCAAATTATAAACACTTACTTTCATTTCCTTCTGGTAGAACATCGTCATCGCCATCCCTAACAGTTACTACCCAAAATATTGTTACTGATGACCCACCCTCTGATGATACAAAGTCACCCCCATTTAAAAAACCTTCTATTCCATCTACTCCTCAATCCTCATCTTCTGCTAACCATAAATCTCAATCTAAAGTAAAAGAATCTAACAAATTCGTTTTTTCAAATTCTTCTAATAATAACACTCGTTCAGATACACGTAAAACTAAAAGACAGCTTACCTTCTTTCATTCCAATATGAAACCAATAACTCGCATGGTGTACTTAGGTATTCCCCAAGGGTCCGTCAGTGAAAATTTTATCTTTCACAGACGATATAATAGTTTACGCCATGCACGATAAACTAGATAATGCTATCCGAACTCTTAATACATCACTTACATCAATAGTCCAAGTTTAGTCTTAATTAGGTCTTACTATGTGCTTCGATAATATTCTCATATAGAACCGTCAATACCGACTCACATGGACTTATGTATAACAAGAATCTCATACCCTTTGTTCATTACCATCGGTACTTAGGATTTATTCTTGATCGCAGGTTAACGTGAAGACTGCATACGGAAAAAGTTTATACCACGGCTTTTAAAAGAATAAGTCTTATAAAAGCACTAAGTCACACTCCTTGGGGTGGGGACCCCTTAACTTTACTACTTTTGTATAAAAATTTCATACGTTCTATTCTCGACTATGGCAGTTTTATTTTCGGGAATGCTTCTAATCGCTGCCTTTCTAGGCTAGATAAAATTCAAAACGAGTGCTTACGCAGATGTTTAGGAACACTTAGTGCTACCGCTGTACCTGCTCTCGAGATGGAGACAAAGGTTCCCCCTCTCTCCTTACGAAGAATGTTTCTGTCAGATAAATTTCTTCTAAAAGCATTCATATCGCCCCCTCTTTGTAAATTCTTAGAAATTTTTTACAACTGGCGTTTCTCTATACTTCGACGTCCTTTTTTATGTCATTCCTCTGGTCATCTTTCCAGGTACAGTGATATTCTTCTTCCATCCTACCCGTCTCCCTTCTATACGATTCCTTTCGAGTATAATACCGTTAACCTTAATGTCAACATACAACTGTTTTCCTCATTTAAGAACAATGTTCTACCACTAGCCGCTAATTATAATTTTTACTCGTTGACTAATTATCCTAACTCTCTTCTAATTTTCACTGATGGCTCTATGTGCTCTTTTTCAGTCGGAGCTGCATTCGTAATCCCCGCTCTCACCATTTCAAAAAAATTTACCCTTAATAGAATATGCTCCATTTTTATTGCAGAACCTACAGCTATTACTAATATTCTGATCCTCTCCGATTCTAAAAGTTGTTTGCTGGCATTACAACACGCACAGCTCAACTCTCGTTTACCATCAATTATTTACAAAATTTCTAATTACATATACTGATTAAACTTTCTCGGTGTAAGAGTTAAATTTGTTTGGATCCCCGGGCATAGCGGTATCCACGGCAATAATCTAGCTGATCATTTAGTCACTTCAACGGTTACATTAGGGACTTTTTTGTTTTATACCCCTCCTATAGATCTCCTAGCGTACATTAAATATGCGCATAAGGAATACTGGAAAAATCTGTGGTCCGATCCATTTACTGCAAAGCATTATAAATCCATTCAACCCGACATACCTTCTAATCCATGGTTCTACAATATTAAAAGTTGAAACGATCAAATTGCGGGGTTTTATTACTACCATTTGTCGACTGAGAGTCGGCTGTAGTCGCCTTCCTGCTTCGTTACACAAGTTGAAACTTATTAGTTCTCCTAATTGCTTTCATCCTATGGAAACCCATTTAGTGGCCGATTCAGACCATGTTATCCTAGAGTGTTCCCATTATAGTAATTTTCGTGTTGCATTTTATCAAGCTCTTCACAGCCTTAAAGTTCCGTTTCCTATAAATATTGCATTTCTCTTAGCTCTTCAAAATGCTGAAGTATATATATATATATATATATATACTCCTATATTTTAGATTCTGGTATCATTATTTAATTTTACACATCCCTACATTACTTCTTACTCTGCCTAATTCATAAGTAGCCCTTTCTTATTCATTCCATAATATACAGACATGGGTAAACTGTATGGAAGCCCAAAAAAACAAAAAAAAAACCTATATACATATATATATATATATATATATATATATATATATATATATATATATATAATCAATTTGAACTATATCCATCATATTAAGCGCTTAGTTAAATAACGAATAGAGAATTTGATTCGCCCTCTCTTTTGATATGACGGGCAGGAGATAGCACTCCGTTGACTCTATCCCACTCCCACACGAGCATATATGTTTATATATATACATATCGATAATGAAAAATGTATAAAATGAGGTACTGTAAAATTTTATACGTTAATGTGTTATTTATTAATTTTGAGAGTTTATTCGTTTTATGTGCTTTCTAATCTCATCTCTCGGCCGATAAATTCGTAGCCCGAAAAAATTTTGAAATGTTTCGCTGGCGTCGTACGCTCAGGATTTCATGGACCGAGAAAGGAACCGATGAGTCCATATTGAATGGCCTGAAAGATGGTTCCCGAGACAATCTAACGCTATATTGTATGGACTGGAATCAATAGACAAAAAAAAATGATTATGCGAAGTAGTTATCTCGGTGATGAGGTCGAGGCCGCAGGGTTAGGTTAGGTTGAAAATACCAGGAAAGCAGACTCGAAGATTGTTTTGCGAGCAGGTGACAATCGAGGAAAATGACGTGACTACACTCGAGATTTACGACGCTCGGAACTGGACAACACGATGGAAAGAATGATCTCATTTCTAAATTATTACAAGTTGATGGAATGAGTTATTTTCAATAAAGTAAAAATTGTAACTTTATAAAAAAAAGTTTCATTCGCAGCCTGGAAACAAAAAATGAAAAAAAAATCACGATTAGTTTATTCGAGAATTGGATAGCGTAATTTCGCGTTAAATCTACGGTTAGGGAGAAGTAATTAACTTAATGCCTCTCTTTTTTTGTTAAATTATTCTTATTGTCTTTATTAATTGATTATTAATATGAACTTAATTTAAAAAATTAAACATTTCGAATTTGATGTTATTTTTTAAAAATGTTTCTTTTCTTATTAAAAAAAATAGTTTTTGTCGTAAAATTTTGATTTGTTAGTGACTTTTCAGTTTTAACTTAAATTTTAAATAACAGCGAAAAAATCGGAGACCAATAAATCGAAAAAATTAAATAAAAATAAACAAAAAAATTCTTAATGAAAAAGTCAAATATTAATCATTTTAATGACAAAAAAAAATCCCGGCTCAATCAAGACTAATTATTTTCATCCTTTTTTTTTTTCGATGTTTAAAATCGAAAAATAATTTTCGATATATTTACTTCGGATGTGTGTTGACTCATCGTTATATTAACGCTGGCCGCTGTCTAAACAAGAATCGATTATTTTGCACGACACGAATTAATAATAAGAACGTTTCTTTTATTTATTCAGCCGTTTTGTAAAGTAACGTTATTCGGTAAATAATACGGCATATAATTCGAATTCTCGACAAGGAAAATGATAGCAATAACGACTATTAATCGTTAATTGTCGAGACTATATCGATATATTTTTCGAGGTCTATCGATGAATTCGATAATTCTCATTAGAGGATACACGTCGTGTTATTTACCAGCCAATATTGTCCGGTTAAAATGAATTTACATTTCTTAATGATGCGTGTGCAATGCTGCATTTTGTAGTTTCAACGTGAAACGAAAATATCATTAGGCGATTGTATTTAAACGAGACTATTGTTATTTTCTAATACAAAAAAAAAATTAAAAAAAAAATAAAAAATTAAACATTCATCCTATTTTAATTTCTTTTTCGGGTTTTTCTTTTTTGTTTTGTCCTTTTTTTTTTTTTTTAAGAGAAATTGATTGTGGTCGGCGATCGTAGATCTTTTCACCAACTGAAATTCTTCGAGATTATTATTTATTAATTGATAACAGTCAAACAAGAGGAAGATCTTAGATGACATATTAAATTAGTAGGCAGGATGAACCATTCGGTCCTCCACCTTGCAAAATTTACTTATAGAAAAAATATATATATATTAGCTAAATTAATTGTGGCCTCTCGGGCCGTAGTAATTAAGAATTTGTAATAAAAATTATTTATATAATGGCGTATCCGAAGGTAGTGTGTTATGTTCATATTTATTCCTAATATTTATAAATGATCTGTGTAATATTTAAACATTAATGTAAATATTTCCAGCTATGCCGGTGATAACTCGTTTTTTTTTTTTTTATTACGAGCCGTATATAACTACAGACACTCACTTGCTGATGATTAAGTTACAGATTAGGCCAAGGCCTGGGCGACTGTTGCAGGATCATTGGATAAGATATTTTAAGAGGATTTAGGTTGAAAAAGTATACGATGGATGGAAGCAGAAAGGACATGTGCAAGACGTAATCATGCATCAGAGAAATGTGATCAATTCAAAAACGGTTGATTATTGTAAAGTCGCGCCGAGGCACACCCTCTAATGGCCACCATGGTTCAATCGATAATTTGATTGATTTTAAAAAGATTTGTCGAGAATTCCGGTGTGTCCTACAGTTCTGTTTAGTCCTTGTTAATCATTTCGGCATATATATTACAAAAAATGGCACACATAATATATATCTACGGTTCTATGATAACGGATTAATTGTTAACGAGAACAAAACTAAATTAACGGTATCTACAACTATTAAGATGAAAATATATAGAACGACGTAAAGGTTACTTCAAAATAATTCCAAATTAACTAAAGTAAATGAAATTAAATACGTCGCGGTTTAATTAGACTGCAAATAGATGTGGAACATTTAATAGCTGTTGTCTCTCGGAAAAAAGGCTAAGGAAATTGTTGAGTTATCTTTTTTATTACCGTAGTCAGCATCTTTCTACTATACATTTCAGACGGTTGTAACTTACAAAACGCACGGAACAATTCATCGGGGGGGGGGGGATAAATATCATATTAAAATAGTAGAAGTTCTTCAAAAATCTGTTTCGAAGAAAATAAATCGGAATAAAAGTATTTTTTTTCCCGCTATGGTATACACCTAGCCTGTCTAAGCCATTAGTATATCAAAGAAAATTCAAGTTCATCACTTATAGCCCCATCCATTGATGGTGCAGCTAATTAGTGATTTCGTCCGTTGTAGCCGGCGAACCTGCTTCAGATTATCCAGTAGGATAATTGCTGTCCAGTTGGTATGTCTATCCAACCCTGTTTTCTTCATGACCTCTTGCACATATGCTACATTTACAGGAATGAAGAATTAATCGTATAATTTACATCTACTTGCATTTGTGTTGAATAACAAAACTCCGGTTTAAAATAGCCGTAGTTAACAAAAGCAGAAGGAGAATAAATTTTTATGCGTGGCTCGGTCTTAATCTGAAAGTCGATGTTAACCAAACGATAAGGAGAAAAATTATTTAACGAGTATTTCTTAGAAATAAACTACAATTAGAGTGGTCTTACGTCTCTGTGTATACGTACAAGGTATATTAACTTGCTAAAAATGAGTTAAATAGTTATGCGTAAATTATAGGTAAGCCATGGATGCAAAACTCTAATCGGAAAACGATTAGAATACTATCTACTTCCCTTCAGATATCACAGGAGCAAACGGGTTTTATACTGGAGAAAGGTACAAGGAATCATATATTGAACGTAAGGAAATTGATGAAAACATTTAATGTACCAGTGATAATATGCTTTCTCGACTCTATTCGAAAGTTTTTCATGTCGTGCGGAATATGTTGCGGTTAAATAATAAAGCTTACACACACACACATGAAAGATACAGTGTTAGAATACTTTCATATTGAAAGTATGCGTTCCGTCTTCCGATTTTTTTTTTTTTTTTAATGCCAATGGAAACTGTATAATGAAGAAGTCAACAGAGGGATAGAAATGTGGAATCACAATTGGTGACAGAAAATTTTCAAGCCTTCATTGTGCGCATGATACTAATACTTATAGCCAAGCCTGAAAATGAAATGACAGAACTATTAGGAAAAGTAGAAACTTTCTAAAATACGAATTTCACACATTCGAGTAGGAACGGTCGATGAGAAGACTCCCAAGAAGGAAATAATGTACAACGACGAATAAAAAATCGCAGTAACTCCAGATAGCGTGGCTAACCGCATAGTACATGTCACATGTGCTCCTATTGACAAGCTTGTTAGTACACGAATCAAGAAAGAGCTATCGGAACTAAAGAGAGCTGCTGTAGAACGCTCTGAATTTGCAAAACCATTTCATATTGATCAACTACTCGCGAGAATTAATCTATGAAGTCAAGGAAGGCTGCAGGTAAAGGTATGGAATCTTCTCGGAATTTGTAAAACACTGGAGGCGAAAAACTTGCTATTAATTCTTTTCAAGAAATATTGACGATTGGGAAACTCTCAAAACTATTTAAAACTTCTTCAGTAATCGCGATATTGATGCCAGAAAAGGACCCATCAATAGCTGACAGTTATAGAGCAATATTTTTACCAAGCCTTTGCTATAAACTGTTCGAACGGATGATTTATAACCGACTAGCTACTGTTATAGATGAACACAAACCAGTGGAGTAAGCAGGTTTTAGACCCTGCCGAAGCTGCACGGAACAGATAGCGTCTCTCACTATATTTATTGAAAAGAGCTCCGAAGAAAAACTTAAGACGGCTGCTGTTTTCATCAAACTATCATCAGCTTATGATACGGTTTGACGTCATGGGCTAAATTTATGTAGTTATTTCCCTAAACACACTTTACGCTCTCCTTAACGAGATGTTGACAAACCGCTTGCTCACCGTGCGGCTCGCGAATAAGGAAAGTAAACAACGGCGACTAAACGATGGAATACCGCAGGGGTCAGTGTAACATATATACGTACGACCTGCCACAAACTATCGTGCTGAAATTTATTTTTGATGGAGACATTGCGTTGGCAACCTAAAGCAGAGACTTCCTAAAACTAGGGCTTGAACAAGATCTTGGAAAGATCTCCAATACTTTAAACAATGGCGGCTTCAACTCAATGAATCTAAAATTATGGCTTCATGTTTTCATCTTACAAACTGGCAAATAGGAAGCTTAGAATTCGCTGCAACTTTAAATTGCAAAAGCATGAAATATTGACCAAGTATCTCGGTATAACCATGGATAGACAGCTAACGTATCGGAAGAATATAGAAAGTGCTAACTGCAAAAACAAAATCTAGAAATAATATTCAGAGGTTAACCGGTGTTTCTTTGGGCGCTTCTGCATCAACACTCTGAACGACAGCCCTACCTCCCGTGTACTCAGCTGCGGAATATGGTGCACCTGTTTGGCTTAACAGTCACCATACCGCAACTCTGGATGTACAGCTAAATACCACAATGAGGCTAATCACAGGAGTAGTTAAATCTATGCCTACTGCATAGTTACTGGTACTTAGTAACATTACGCCACTAAATATACGCAAGAAAATAGCAACCATTAGAGAGTGGCAGAAGTACATGGCCGATCAACGATTTCCTATAAATATATAAACGTTTGAAGAAGCAGGCTGAAGTCAAGGAAACCAGTGTGCATTACGGTAAATGCCTTTATTGCAAAGAACTTCAATGGAAAGAAGAAATTGCGACGAGAGAAAATCCAGACAAACGGAAACTAGACACATATCCTGATCATAAGCTGAACAGTTTTAACCTAACCCGAAGAGAATGAGTACAATTAACTCGCATTCGGACTGAGCATGGGCGATGTAATGATTTTCTAACGCGATGGAAAATTAAAAACGACGTTGCCTGTGATTGCGGATACACTCGGCAAACCATTGAGCACATTGTTCGTGGATGCGTAAGTCGAGCTTTCAACGGGTACTTTCAGTGATATTCACGAAGTGTCACCGCTAGCGCTGACATGTGTATACGTAATCTGGACGTGATGTTGTAAGCAGTCTTTCCGCATCGAACCGTACGAATGGAATAGAAAACTACAAGTTATTTTATTTAGTATGTAAATCTAGAAATTATTTTGAATTTTATAGATTCAGATAATTTCGAGAGAAACCGTTTTCTATATAGATAAATACTTCAATGTATTTCGTATAATACGAGAAAATTGGGAGAAATAGTATACCTTAATATAAGAAGATTTGATGGGTTTACAAAGAAGGGAAATTTAAATTTAGAAAGTTTACTTGATCGATTACCCAGCGGAGTGTCGTGATATGACTCTACCGATAAGGATGGTCCAACCAAACCTCTCCAATATTCCTGATCCATGGCTCAGTAACTGGACTGGTATCATCAAATTGCCGGTGTGCTGACAGATTCTTCCGTCAGTAATTTAGCTGGTCAATCGGCCGAGAGATCTCCTGTACTTCCTTTATGGGAGCGCACTTGAAAGTGGAGATGAAGTATGAACTGTACAGCAGCACAGAGCCGCAAACTCATCACCCGAGATAATATCCAGTACCTTACAAGTCGCACTTGTGCTTCTTGTTATGGGGACAATGGCTCTTAGTGAGAGTTTCACTGAATGATAGTTGTCGTTGATTACCAGCTCGGTTTTCGGACCCGAGACAACGGTAGGTGATTAGTTTTTAGTTTGGACAGTTGACTCGTCCCAAATTGTGGTACGCCGGCTCAGAGAAGGTGAAGGGCCTTTCAAGTGAAATAAAATCACTGAATTCTATTAGTTCTTGGATTCATCGAACTGTCATGCTGGTAGTCGTCCTCTGGGCCTTATGTTTTCCATTGTTGCCTGCAACAATTGACGCTCCATCCCATTTTGTTTCCGCATAAGATGTCTAAAAAATTTCATCTTACCAATACGCACTGTCTCAGACAATCCTTTGTGCGTCCCTATTTTTTCCACGGTATCCCTTCAACATCACATTTGAAATTTATCTATTCGGTTCAGCATTGTCTTTTTTAATGTCCATATTTCTGCTGCGTATAATAAAATCGAAAAAACAAGTGTGTGGATTAACTTTATTTTGGTGCATTTTTTTATAGAACCATCTTTTTCTATATATTTTTTTGGTTCAGACATGGTGCCGCGAGCGATTTGTATACAGCGTTGTATTTCTCCTTCTGAACCACCCTTATTATGTATCAAGAATCCTAGATACACAGATTTATCCACTATTTTATATCCAAAAACTTCATATTCTTCCAAGAGTATTACGTTTGCTGTATCTATCACCATTATCTTCGTTTTATCATTATTTATACCAAAGCTATACGAAAGACCAAAGAACCCGTAGTTTTTCTAGTAGTTCTCTTATTTCATCAAGGTTTGCGACGATCAATGTTATATTATCTTATATATATATATATATATATAGGAACAATAATGTTATCTGTGAAAATCACTAATGTTAATCATTGATAATAAAACTTTTCGGTAGCTACGCCATTTTTAAATTAAAATAAATAATAAAATAAATATATGACAAAAAAGTAATATGTGAACAATATGTACTTCATTAGGAAATAACTAACATTTATTGTATCCTGATCAAGACTGAAGATTATTGTCAACAGGTACTATATATTGTAACTTACAATTATCCACACTAAATACTGGAGACTAACTATATTCATAATATGATTTTTAAAACGAATTCGTCGTCAAATATTAACGTGTGTAAGAAATTATTTTTACTTCATCTTTTTCTTCTTTGTTGACATGCCATGTACTGCCACCTAGGACAGAGGCATGAGAATATAGGAATTAAATGGATTGAAATAAGTTGTGATCTTAAAGAAATGAAGGAGTCGTTCAACTTTAGCATGATGATCACACAGGATTTCGAAGAGGCTTTTGTACGCGACAGGAATTATAAATTGGACAGTTAACGAGTAGATGTTGGATTGTAACATGGGAATTGCAGTTGGAACAGAGTGGGAGAGGTTGATTTGGTGTGCGAGTTTGGAGTGTCCTAGGTGGAGTCTTGTGGTAACGATTTCATTCCTTCTGTTGGCTGGTATTTTGATGTTTGGTAACGGAAATTTTATTAATTCTGATTTTTTTACCATTTTTTTCTCTCTTTTTTTTTTTAAGTTTTTCTATCTATACGTGAAATATTGTAGTTTTGGTTAATAACCGATTTAATTATTAATTTTACATTATATATATATATATATATATATATATATATATATATATATATATATATATATAAAATTTGACGCTGACGACTGTTTTACTATTTTTATGAAACTTTTCTATCGGACGAAATAAAATCGTCGATTTATGTGATCTTTTGAAAAGTTTGGAGTGTAGTGATTTTTTAAAATAATAAACAACCAAAAATAACTTAAAATAACTAAAATTATTTTGATTTTTTTTTACGAAAAATCACCCAACTTTTCGGCTGTTAAGCCATTATCAAGTCAATATATTAAATATAAATTATAAAAATATACACAAATTTAAAAAAATATAAAATGTAAAAAATTGCTTAAGGTATGCAATTTATAAAAATTATCAATAATAATGCTTTTAAATAATCTGATAGTGAACGTGGTAAAAATAAAAAAAAATAAAAATGTTTAGTAATTTTAACTCCTTTTTTGTTGTTTATTTGTTCTCTCATCTTAACTTGATACTATATGAATTTTTTTTTTAGTTTCACATGACTTAGTCATTATATTTTGTATGAATATTGCCATTTACAGCGTGAAATATTCGACCATGTTCGTAATGTCATTACAAAAACCTAAGTTTCGATTTATAATAAAGATTAACTTGAATTTATTTTTCTCGAATTATGCGATAGAATTCACTACGAACCAATGTCGCATAAAATACGACGTTTATTTCATAGACAGAAAATGATGATACTACTAATAATAATATATAATAATAATAATAATAATAATAACACGTAATATAATAAATTCAAATTCATTTCAAGTTTCTGTTTGATTAAAAGTAATTTAGACGCATAAAATAAAACGGCTATGAATGGCAAAATATAATCTTTCGTTTACTCATGTCACAAACACATCACACGCTTTCACATACATACAAACTTGCAAATCCCATCAACATTTAACGTATTATTTATATACAATTATAAATGATCGTTGAGAAAATAATTAAAGTATTAAGAATAATGGTAATAATAATGATATAACAGTCAAATGATATCGAACACATTTATCCTTTAATTATGTATACGAAACTGCATAAAAAGAAAGGAATAAAATAGTCTATGCGCAATTAATAATAATAATAATAATGATTTATGTAATAATAATATTTATAAAAGAATAATTATTATTATAATAACACACGAGTGGTACTTAATAATGATCGAAAATGCAAATATTTTTTAATCTTTTTCTAGGAAAATCAATTTCCTCATGAACTTATTAAGTTACGTTGATTCTGTTATAAACATGATACGTTCGGTTACAGCCTATACGAAGCGACTAGTAACTTATCCTTGAACTAAAAAATAATTCAACAATACGATGAACCGTTTTTAAGGTAAGTTTTTTTGCATAAATTACGCGAACGTTTATATATATACTATATATATATATATTATCTGACAAAATTTTTTTCCTTTTTATTTTGTAAGATAATACATTTTCCACTATACTTGCGGTTGTATAACATGTGCTTAGTTGGTCATTCGATAATTCCGAATACCTGATAACTAACGCCTACGGCAATAATACAAATTAACTGGTATTTGTTTTTCGACTACGTCTCCTCCCCCCCTCCATGATTGGTCTGACGTGATTAATTAATAAGCAATACATTACCGTATAATTACATGCCCACAAAAGTCGTCGTATTATTCTCGACAGCTACCTAAAGATACGCGTGAAATCCTGTTGTGATAATTTTTCGTTCCTAAGATTATGAATGTTTAAGAAATTAACTTTAGGACTTTTAACTAGGATGACGTTTCCTCTTTCAAAAGTTTCTGTTGCATTTATTTTCAAGTTGTCTGGTATTTAGCTATTTGTATTAATGCGAAGAAAAAAATAGTGAACGAAAAATGTGTATTTTTTTAAAATCAGTAATCTATTCTAGTAATATACGTCTTTGTTGTTGCTGTGAATATATTAATAATAATAATTTTATTAGCATTTTTGCGATATACAGACCACCTAGATATATACTTATAAGTTCCTAGATGATCTTCAATTCTTGATGAGTGTAAATAACAAAGTTATTCTGATTGGAGATTTGAATGCAAAAAACAAGTTATGGAACTGCTTTAATAATGATCGTGCTGATAATATTCTCTTTGAATTCGTATTACGTTCAAATGTTTGTATCTGCGCTCCTAAAGAACCTACTTACTTTCCCGATGCTGTTCAACATCGAACTAGCATCTCAGATGTTGCTTTGGTTAAAAATGTTTCAATTGCAACTCCTGTTTCAATTAATTGTTTGCCCTCCAATCACAACCCAATTTTCACCACTATCACAGGAAATAAATTAAATATATCCGATAAAGTTCTGTCCGATTTCCAAAATGCTAATTGGGCAGGATTTAAGGAGTATATTAACAATAATATAAATTTGAAACCTTTTATTCCGAATAAACCACTTAATCCGCATACGATATTACCAACTTGTATCGTGGTTCTCATCAAATTTAAAAATTATATTAGGAAATCGTTAAGCATCGTTTCTCTAATCGTTCTCAAAATTTGAAAAACACGTTTAATATTCTTAATAAACTTGTTAGTTTTCTATTGCGTAAATTTAAAAATTACAATTTCAATTCAACTTTCTCAACGCTTAAGCCTAATGATTGTCGGCTATGGAAAGTTTGCAGACAATGCACGAGACAGCCATACACCTCTTCCAACACTCTACGATTCACACTTAAATAACTATGTTTACAAAAATGAAGCGAAAGCTGAGTTTTTAAGCATCAGAATATTCCAAAGTTCATGACCGTAATTATAATTTTGTCTCTGGCTATCAAGTGAAAAAAATTCATTTAGCTGTTAAAAAATACCTCAATGTCAATCAACTACCCAACATTTTCCCTCTTGTCACCCCACGTGAAGTTCTTAACAACATGAAAGCTGTTAAGATAAAATGCTCATCAAGGGATGACAATATTTCTAGTGCCGTTATTAAGAAATTGCCGCTAAAAGCTGTAATTGAACTTACAAATTTAATAAATGCTATCTTTAGATTCGGATATTATTCAAACAGTTGGGTGATAGCCAAAATTATTGCTCTTCCCAAACCCGGAAAGGATGGCTTCGTGTGCAAGTAAGAACAAAATACACACAGTTTGGCTTTCGTCCGGGTTATTCCACCACTCAACAAGTAGTAGCACGAATTACGGAGTTTATTACGCATAATTTTAATCGTAATAAACATACTGGTATGGTTCTCTCAATGGTTCAAGGTCTACTATGAAAACTTGCTCAGCGTGGGGTAGTATTCTGGGTCCCTTTCTGTTTACTTTGTTCCTATCTGATTTTTCAAATCTACCTGATGTTATGCAGACGACACAGCTCTTCTCTCTACTTCTTACATACCTAAAGCAATTACTAATAAGTTACAGACAGGAATAAATCGAATCTTGCGTTATTATAAAAAATGGCAAATTGATATTAATTGTGATTAAACTGAGGCTATATTTTTCGCCCGCAGGCGTCCCACATTACCTGCTGAAGTTAAGATCAACTCCACCGTTGTGAGTTGGTCAAAACATGTTCGTTACCTCGAGGTAGTCTTGGATAGCAAACTTAATTTTTCCGAACATGTCATACTACCTTGAAAGCTAACAGGAGTATATATGCCATATATCCACTAATCAACAGAAAATCATTTCTTAATGTTAATAATAAATTAATTCTGTATAAAACACTTATACGTTCCGTAATAACGTACTGTTGTCCAGCTTGGAGTTTTATTTCTAATACAAATTTTAACAAATTACAAGTATTTCAAAACAGGTGTTTCAGATGTATACTAAATGTCCCTAGATACTACAAAATCGTTGACACGCATACTACCTTATGCTTTATATTAAGCATCATATACTAAATTTAACGCGTAAGTTCTGCGACGACTAGTCCACGATATAATAGTTTAATTTCTACCATAGGTAATTACGATTAACTCCAATTTATGTCTATAGTATAAACATAGGAGGCTCAAACATAACCTGTTGTAACGTTATATGGCGATTATTTTAGAAATTATTTTTTCTTCTATACTTAATGTCTAACGCGTTTTTCTTTTGTCTTATTATTACTATCATAACTTTTTATTTTTTGCTGTACAGTTTTTTTTTCAATTATTTTTGCTGTCATTATAAGTATAAATGCTTCTTTTATTTGTTACGGTTCATTGTATCATTTCTGTTGTGTACGGCTAGCCATGCTGGGCGTTACGTAATTATTATTTAACATTTTTGTTTTTTGACTCATCTCTATATTTATACAGGCGATCTTAGTTCGCCAAGGGTTAGTAGCAGCCATAAGAAGACAGGGAGGATTTTATAGAGAGTTCCGAAACTCTCAAATTTTAATGCCTATTACCCTGTCACTACTGGAATCATCTGCCTTAGACTTTTCGACAGTAACCAATCTCTAATGTCTTTAGCCTACATATTTGTAGTCCATTCTATGATCACTAACGTTTGCTAGGTTTGCTTATTGTGTCTATTCTATAAGATGATACCATTAAAAAGGTATCGTCAGTATAGAGATTTATATCTACTTCCGGTATTATCTTATGGTATGTATGTATTTAAAATGTAATATATACGACTTATTATAATATACATGCACTTACGTTTGTATGTGTTTATACATACATTTATCTATTTGTGTATGTGCGTGCATGGTTTTCTTTTAAAGGGGATGCCTTTACGGCCTACCCAACGTGATGCTGTGGGAATTATTCACATTTTAATCAAAGATGCCGACTTCTCTAGAAATGTCGTTATACGGGAGAACAACTGCAGATTATCCAGATGAAGAAGGAACGAAACAATAATGTATGGAAACGTAGCGAGACAAGGTAAAGCTCAGAACGCTACGGTGAGAGCATTAAAAAAAACATGATCGGGATTGCAGACTGCCTGTTCGGGATGGAGAGGACAAATGGTGCTTTTTCTAAGCTGCATACGGAAAAGACGGTCAGGTAACAGATGATGTCCAAATCGTAATCTGCTGATGAGTACAATTCCTTTGCGATTGATCTACTTAAAGAAATAGAACCACGCAAGTTTGGGATGGTTGAAGTTGATAGTAGCAAGTGTACATCAGTTCCCAATGATTCTTACGCTCTAGCTGAGTAGGGTGAATGATATCCTTGTGAGGGACTAAGGAGAGTTCTACGCCATTAGACGACGCGTCTTTAGCTAATGAGTCAATAAATTCATTGTTTAGAATTCCTTTATGACTCGGGACACAAATATTCCCACACGTTCCAAATTATTAAGCTGTAGCAAAACTTATCCAATTAGCGTATCTGACACATTCCACTTATTGCCTAAAGCCGTCACGATGCTTTTTGAGTCGGTAATAATAAGGTAATTTCCGTGAAGATTTAAGTCCATTAAAATTGACACGGCTTGCAGTACTTTTGTTAATGTGCTCATGTTTATCTTTACGTATATAGACTATATATATATATATATATATATATATATATATATATATATATATATATATATAATATATATATATATATATATATATATATATACCGCATATAGAGGACAACACATACGTGAAAAGAACAATATGACGAAATTAACGTATTCGATCAACTTTGAGAAGTGAATTTAGACAAGAAATTGACATAAACGTCCGTAGATAAAGCGTACATTATTATCGTTGTGTCGTATTTTACAGAAAGTAACAGTTTAGCATGACGTTGATCCTGTTTTGTTTTTAAATTAACGGTCACCATTCTCGTCTGATCCATCTTCATTCAATAATAAAATAATATTCGATTCCTATACAATTGTATTATGAAAAAAAAAATATTATTATTATTTTATCGATTTAAATAAGGAATGTTACGCTTCTTTATGAGGAATGTTGTTTTACAAAAGTAACGATCAATTTGTCGGTTTTATGTTTTAGTTTATTTGTTTTGCTTTTATGTAAAGTTTTCCGATGATAATTAATAATACATCGTAACGATACTAAATGATAACCAATTGGTAAAGACTAATGAATTGACTACTGTAGATCGAAGAATTTCCTGTGGAGGTTATTAAAAAATAACGGATTTAATAATTATTATCGCTTTATTATTATTACTATTGCCATTATCGATGATGACGATTATTGATGATGGTAATTACGAATATTACCGTTATTATTTACGACACAACTGATAATAGTCACCCGTCTAATTTGAAAGCGGGGAAAAATAAGAAGTTATTAATGTATATAGACGAACGCGAGCGTCAAAAAAATATGAAAGACATTAAAAAATTCTAAAAATAAAAATATATACGGTTCAGTCTCCTCGAATGGCCGGCCATAAATAAGTTATTCTTCATGAATGAATTTTACTTCCTCTTCATTGAATTTACACTGTACACGATTAAAATCCTTAATTTTACTCCTCGTTTGTATTTAAATCCTATTTAAATGGAATATATACTTTTCCGATGGCAAAAAAAATCATGCGTGAATGTGAGAGGGAGTAGTGTCCCACACACACACATATATATATATGTGTATATATGTGCATATATATATATATATATATATATATATATATATATATATATATAAAATTTTATTCCCTATATTATAATCACATTTTGAAAAGACTGCATTTTCAAAGCGCATTTTTTGAAAATTTTAAGCTGAAATATGTCAAAACCCTATGTGAATTTTTCAGCTAATAGCGAAGTAATTTAGTAAACGAATGTATTTTTAAACATAGCGGTATAATTAATGTACCGTCAGTTTCGGGACTTTATTTATCTGACATTTCGATGTTTGCCTATTTAATCAGATATAATATTTACCATCGCCTGTCACATACTTACGTCGAAAAAGTAAAAAAAATTAAACCATAATATATGACGTAGATTAGATGTCGATAAGAAATTTAATATTTCAATGCGAGCTGATAACATCGAAATTCAGCGTGTCGTCATAAATATGGAAAATACCGTTTAAACAATTAGAAGAAACACCCGATTGCCGAAACGTACAGTCTGTATCGTGGATAATTAGTATTGTGTGCAACAGCAGGGGAAAACCCCCCAAAAATAGTAGTACATTCGCTTCCTCTAATTCAATAGATACCATCCGCATATGGTCTCACATGGTATAAAACTGTATAAGAAATTGAGAAATTTCTCAAATAGCAGTTAAACAAACGCCAATCACTCGTTTGACGATCACTTAGTATAGTCCAGTTACCATCCGATTCGCGTTATTCGCTATGGCTTTAGATAGAGCGCGTTTTGAAAACCCATCTCTAGGAACGGATTCATTTGTTTCGTCCAATTCATTATTTGAACAGTGTAGAGAGTAGTTAAACATGAACAACGAGAAAGGACTTAAAATCACTAAATAATAAATCACAAAGTTTTTCAGCTGCTAAGCTATTATCGAGTGAACAAAAATTAAAAACGTATACAATTTAAAACAAATAAAATGTAAAAATATTAATTTAGATATATAATTTACAAAAATTAGCGAAATGAAAAATAGTATTATAAATATAAAATAATTTTATTATAATACTATATTTTATTTTGCTATTTTCGTAAATTGTATGTCTAAATTAATATTTTTACATTTTATTTGTTTTAAATTGTATATATATATATTTATATATTTTTGCATCGTTTCTCTCTGACAAGAATGTTTTCTTAGATGTTTCTGATCAGCAGTACGAAATTAACTCTACAGGACAATGAAATTGATAAATTTTGATTATTAAATACCGTGCCAGGTAACTGCGCTGTGTATATTGCTTACGCATTGGTGGGATTAATGTATAATATGTGCGTACTAAAAATTAAAATTATATAAAGATACCAAAATTTAAAATACAGGAATATAGGACCATGTATACGTGGATATTTTGAAGAGTTAAGAGAAATGCAATATTTACAGGAATAAAAAGAGCTTGATAAAAAGCAACGCGAAAATTACTATAATGGGACCATTCGAGGATAACAAGGTTCGCATTGGCTACTAAGTGGATATTCATAGCGAGCAGTTAGAAGAACTAACAAGTTTCAACTTATATAGCGAAGCAGGAAGGCGACTCTAGTGCCGAGTTTCAGTCGACAAATGGTAGGAATAAAATTCGGCAATTTGATCGTTTCGATTTTAATATTGTAGAACTGTGGATTAGCAGATATGTCCGATTGGATGGATTTATAATCCTTCGCTGTAAAAGGATCAGACGACAGATTTTTTTCGGTATTCCTTTTGTGCAAATTTAATGTACCCCGTAGCAGATTTATAGGAGGAGTTTAAAATAAGAATGTTCCTAATCATACCCGTTGAGATGACCAAATAATCGGCTAGATTATTGCCGTAGATATCGCTGTACGGATATATACATATGTATACACTCCCCCATATATATATATATAACGTTCGCATGTACCGCGCTAGCAACACATTATAGGTAGGCTTATTCTTATATATATATATATATATATATATATATATATATATATATATATATATATATATATATATATATATGATGTGTGTATGATGCTTTTATATACACATGCCTAAAAATGTAAAAAAACTTTGTATCGAATTTAGTTAAAATTTCTTTAAGCTTCACTTCTTCGCTGCGCTCCAAGACAGATGTTTTTTTTCTTGGAGATATCGAATACAGCTCCGACTGTGGAAGCGCATTTCGCTTTTTTGTACGTGATTATTGACAGATTAGACGAGTTGAAAAAATAAAATATAAAAAAAATGAAACGATACGAACGTCACATTAATTTGTGTAAAATATGTTTTAAAATATTCCTAATGATAACTAGATGTCGAAAATCGATATTTAACGTTGTTCCGGCAATCTCGTTGATAAATAGTTTTATAGAAAATATATGTAAACACACACACACACACATAACGCATGCACGTTAATATTGTTAAAAAACGTACGTTTGCGTGGAATGAGAGATATTTTCGTTCAATTAACGCTTTATTGTTCGCTATAAATGAAGAAGAAAAACAACGCTTCTAATTAGGCTGCAAATTAATCGTTCAGGCGATAACTTGTGCAGATACTTTTCAGCGCTGTACAATCACCATAGTTGCGTAAGAAGCAGTAGTGCACATTGTGATAAAAATTATGTTTATACAATCAAAAATATGCGTTCTATTTCCTCGGTTGTGTTCCATACCCATTATATCGACCAGCTATATTATCCGTTATTATTTTATCTAATTACTTATATATACGTCGCTATTATCGCTTAACATATTTCTACTTCGTTACTTAAATCATTTTTCCCGATTATCGCAAAAACGCATTTTTAATATTTGTTATTTTTTCTACCTATTTTCTTTGGTCCTTTTCATGCATACAAGTAGATATATATATATATATATATAATATATATATATATTCTTCTTTTTCCTAGTTTTCGAGTATAAATCCTCTAATTAGTACGGGGTTAATCTGCTCATGATGATGATGATGCCGGTTATTTGACTACTCGATGTGTTGTGGCAAATTTACGTACGCTACACTTGAACGTGTCACTGGGATCATTCTGTGTGTTACCTTCTTCGTCTTGTTCTTTACAGCTGGTTTCCTGCTGGTAATAGTTTTCTTAACTAACGTTGTCCATTCGGCAGACGTTGATGTCGTCTTCTCTATTTTCATGTCTTGCGTTATTTTATAGCGAAGTTTCGGGCGTCCCCTTTTCTCGTATATAGATAAGCCGTACAACATCATTTTGGATATTCGTTCATTTCCTATGCGGATAACATGTTCCAGCCACTTCGCGCGCTTCTACGTCAAATATCGTTCTATAGAAAAACAATCGGATTTTGTTAACACTTCTACGTTTGTCACGCGATCCTTCCACGTTATTCTATTTTGCGTACACCGGTGACAAAATTCGAGTTTCCAGACTTGTCTTTTCATTATTGGCCATGTTTCGTTTCCGTACAGCGTGACTGGTATTATCAAAGCCTTATATACTGCTAATTTAACATCTATAAATTTCGATTGCGAAATACTTTCTGCGTTAATTTGCTAAATCCAGCATTAGCATTTCTAATCCTCGATGCTAGTTCCCAATCCAAATTTGCATCGTTCGATGTAATACTTCCTAAGTATTGAAATGAATCGACGATACTTAGCCGATTAACAGACACGCGAAAATTAAATATATAATTGTCAATCTGGATTATCACTGTTTTATTACGATTTGTAGTCAATTCGAATTCAGCGAAAACGGACACTAAGCAATGAAGCGCTTTTTGTAATTTTTCCGAAAGAAGAAGATAGATTGATAGATAGATCCATCTCTAACCTAAAAAGTACTACATAACGTAATAACTAGTTGTATTATATACGTAGGCATACCGACATACCACTTAAATGTTATATATATATATATATCTTCAATCATTTCCCATTATTCGCGGACGAGTATGAGGACCCTTTTTTGACAATCAACCATGTTTATAACCCACATGAGACATGAGGTTGATTCGATATGTTGTTTTAAAAGAACATAGTAAATGTACAGCTCATTTTTTTTTTTTTTTGGTGAACACTTGTTTTCACGCATTCGGTCACTATTTTTGTCTACTGCCACTGTATTTTCCATTCACTCTGTCTTGGATTTAATACCGATCTTTTTCCGGAGCCACCACGTCTTTGTATCGTAACAATGTATCCCGAGCGGCCTGCATCTATCGTCTAGAATTTTATATGTGTCCCGTATTCGTACGCAACACATGCATTTCAAACACTTCTTAACGAATAGTTTATCTACGGAAGGAATCGACGCTCTTATCATCACTTTCGCGTTCGGTATGTGTCCGTCCATTTTATCCAAAGAATTCTTCAAAGTAATCATTGATAGCTTTCTGTTGATCTGTTTTCTCATTATAGTCCATATTTCTACAACGTACGATAACATCGTCAGAACAATTGATTTATACATCGATATTTTAGTCTGAACTGTAGGATTTCTATGATTGGACACTTTTTCATATAGTTTTCGTTACGCATCGTTCGCCTTTTTTCAAACGATCTGAAATCTCATAATTAAGAGTTACATTCTTATTTATGATGTTGTCTAAGTAGTTGAATGAATTTGGTCTATGCAAATAAATATATATATATATATATATATATATATATATATATATATATATATATACATACATAGATATATAGATATATATATATATACATATACATATCTTCTTCTTCCTTCGTTATCCGTATCCGGATTTCGTAAACTTATGTAATGCAAGATACCAGACGTATCCTTCGTTAGATTCATATTTGTTGTAAATCGAATCCACCTATTTCATGATTTGATCGATATTGAGATCTCATCATTAACAGCTCAATTCATCGATCTAACTTTCTTCCTTTTTCCATTGATCATTTCTCGAGCCTGTTTGCACGTATTGTATGTCCGAAAAATCCTAGCATGCGTCTCTTAATACTTGGTAAAAACCGCTGCCTGACTTCATTGTTAATCTCCTTTAAAACGGAATCGTTTTTCTAAGCACCGTCCATGGGATCCTTCGAATTTTCGATAATAAGCCTTTGGCTCTTTCGTTTTACGGGTTAACTCCTCATATACAACAACGCATCGATAGATGTTTCACTTTAAAAATTTTAGCTGATCTAATGATGTAAAAAGTCAAAGTGTAATATGTATATATTGTCGCGGTGGGGGTAGTTGCTAGATTGCTCGACTGTCAACTCGACGGTCGGAGGTTCGAAACCAACACGCGGCATAGAAAGTTTTTATCGTTATTTAATTTTTAATTATCACGGAGAAGGCAGTGCCATCCCACTTCGTATAAAATCGTATGCGCGCTCTTCTGTGTCGCATATAAATAGTGTCTCGAATGCTAGTCCATTTTGTACGTAAAACTAAACGTACAATGGCTAGTCACGACGTTCAGCAACGAACAATACGACGACGACGATGATGGTGATGATATATATGAGGTAAAATCAAACCTCATAATCCCTTAAAGTTTATAAATATCAAAAAATATCGGTCACGTCTGAAATTCCCCGTTTTTGAATCGATTTTCAAACATTATAATTTTCGGATTTATTAATAGATTAATTCATTATTATTATTCGTTCAGTTTGATTTAACTTATGAACACTTTCATACTTCGACTCAAGTCCATTTTTTACGTTTTACGCAATGTCTTATGTTGCCATCGAATGAATTCTATATATATATATATATATATATATATATATATATATATATATATATATATATATATATATATATATATATATGGAAGAAATAATTAAAGAAATTAAAGAACAAAGAAAATCAACTGAAGGATACATTACAGTAATGGCTGGTCTATTTAAGAAATACGGAATGAAAATAAATAAAAATAAAACAAAAATTACGGTATGCGAACCGTCGGAAGAAGATAAGCATACATACTGACGGTATTCAAAATACCAAAAGTTAACGAATTTCATTACTTGGTTAGCAAAATCAACAGTAATGGGAGATAAAGTCGGATTAATCGAGCGAAGCAAGTATTTTACGATCGAAAAAAAATATTAACAAACAAGAGTATAAACATAAATCTGGAGAAAAAATTTGATGTGAAACACGGACGATCAGCACACTAGAAGCACTCGAAATGTGGTGTTACAGGAGAATGCTGAAAATACGGTGGACAGATAAGCCAATTAAAACGAATAAGTCCGAAAGAAAATCGGAGAAGAAAGAACATTCTGGAAAACAATAATTAATAAAACGACGAGTGAATATGATCGGGCATAAGGCACGATAGTCTACGAAAGATAATTATAAAAGGAATAATGGTTGGGAAACGAGGAAAGGGAAGACCTAGAAAACAATATATGCAACAGCTAATAGAAGATACCACCGGATATGCGGATATGAAACAGCAAATCGTCACGTGGAGAAAATTATCAAACCGGCCTTAGGACTGAACGATGATATTTGTTTTTAAAAAAGCGATAAATAAAATCGCTACTAATAATCGATACTTATGAAATAATGGAATAATAAAAATTTTCCCCGATTATGCCGTTTTCGAGTTATAATTGAACTGATAATAAATAATAATAAAATAAATTATTAGTAAGAACAATAGTAGCGAGAATGATGTGTAATGTACTTTACTAATAACGACCTATCTATATCTAACTACCAAAAAGCTTCGTTATGATTATTTAATTATAATTAACGATATTTTTATGACAGTATTTTTTTTATTACCGAGTTTTTAAATTCGTAATTATTTATATATATATATATTTTTTTTATAGTTATTTAAACCTTTATTATTAGTGACTTTTATTGTACAGGCTTTATCGTTTTTTTTTTTTTTAATTATCTAATACATAATTATTTTTATTTTTTAGTTATTTAAACATTTATTAAATGTTTCATCTTGTAGGGGTTAAAATGTGTTTTTTAAAAAGCGCGGATCTTCGTACGAAATTAAATAAATTTCACCGATCTAAATTACGGCGTCGCGTATATATGTGATCATCCGGAACCGTTAATTATATTCGTCGTATAATAATGTAAATATAAAATTATAAAATAAAAATACTTTTTAGACGGTATCTCTATTTTTATAACTTTGTCGGTTAGCAATCACTATATCCCGATGATTATGTGTGCACCCAGTGAAACTACAAGTCGACTGTGTTTATAATAATATAATTGCGATGCTGTACGGAGATCTAAGAAAGCACCACGGATGTGTACTTTCTTTTTTGAGAAAAGAACAGGTAGATTCCTAGTATAAACTGCCGCAATTTTTTTCTTTTTGTTTTTCTCGGAAATGATGACTTAACGAGTTATGAAGTTAAAAAAATAAAACCATTTTTGAACGTTCTATAGAAAGCAAATGACGAAGTACAGGGCTAGAATTAAGAGAAAATATAGAAATTACGTAAAAATTAAGACGGAAAATGTAGAAAACGAAGTAAATAGTAATCGACAGTTAATAAAACCAGATGTTACCCTCAAATTTTATCAGTCATCCATAATTCTCGTTTTTGCCGTTAATTCCACTTCTAACTAGCCGAAATAAACCTGACCGATTCTAATCTAACCTAAATTTGCCGGGTATTTTTTGTTATTCTCGTTTTGTAATCGTACTTCTAACTAGCCTAAACGAATCTTCCGAATGTAAAACCTAACCTAGCTCATTTTTAACATTTAATTGCTTTAGTTACCCCTTGCCAATTTACGAAATTTCCGTCATACTCAACGACACGAAATAATCATTTTTTGACGACCTCGCGCGTGTACGTGCCCAGAGCCATTCCATGCCGACGGTGCACACGAAGAAAAGATATACAGGATGCCTTATAGTCTCGCCCCAACGTAGCGTGACAGTCGGCGAGCTATTTTTTTTTTTTCATTCAGATTCTTTATTTCTTAAATATTTGTTAAACTCGACTAGTTAATTAATGATTTATATTTTTTTTAACTTATTTAATTAGCTGGAAAGAATAAAATTACAGATAACTCTGTTTTTCCTTTAATCATATACAGCCTACAGGATTTTGTTTATCGTTAAAGTAATTTTTCAGATAAAGCAATAACCCAATCAACGCTCTAGCGCTGTAACGGGAAAAACCCGTGTTTATACTTAAGTAAAATTTGAAAATTTTCCGTACTTTTTATTTTAATTTTTTTTTATTTTTTATAATGCTTAGAAAATCAAAATACATCGATGTATCAGAGCCTCGATCGAGTCTTTGTATAATAAATACACGAGAAACGAAGTAATGTATATTATTTACCTTTTTTGATCTTCGTTGAATACGTTTCTATAAAACAAACTGAGTATATCGAACAGTATCAAAAATATCGCCAATTCTCTGTAAATCAGTTTATATAAACTGCCTTTCCACATGAATAATAATTTCGTAAAGCCACCGCCCGTAGAAGATGCAACTTCGTATTGATAACTGACCGTCATATTGTTAATTAAATATTGTATTTAATATAGAAAAAAAAATTGATATATATATATATATATGTATGTCACTAATAATGAACGAAAATTATGGAGGCGATATTTCGATATATCAACAAATGCGGACGACCGTATTAACGCTACACTATGTTTCTCCGGTCCGATTAGCCAGTCTGACGCCGGTGTTCGTTTTTTTTTAAATAAACGATAGAGGCGCTATCTGTTACTGACTGAATGTACAAAACAACCGATCGAGTCGTCATAGAGTATCGCTGAAATTATGCGTGGATTGCTTCATTTAGAATACGTTAAGAAGGCGAGGGGAATTATAAACAATAATGTGTACTTCAGAGTAGTTTCTTTTAATTGCTCGTTCAAAAGATAAGAACTTTATGTTGTTGAAACAAAACCATACTATCGGAAACTTCTAAAATAGTCAATTCAACATTGTAGATAACCCATTCGAATGTTTAAAAATTCTCTTTTTTTTTTTATAAATTTTATAGCTTATCCAATGTGAAACGTACTCACTCATATTTCTATAATAAATGAGGACAATTTCTCTAGAAATATGGCCGTGTCCGGAAACATATGTAAATTCTCAAGACGAAGAAGGGACGATGGACCGTTATATACTGAGCGTAGTAATTTAAGGTATAGTTCGGGGCGTAACGTTATTAAAAAATTGCACGTCCACTAGTAGAACCGTGGAAATTTAGGGTGGAAAGACGGTTGGAATTGATAGTACCTGTTAAGGAGCGACTGCTGTATACACTCCACATATGTCTGTTCACTCATGTTCCGACTGTATGAAATTGATGAAAAAGAACACGTAACTACTAGAACAGGACGACCCCTCTTTCTAATTAGCCGAATTTTAATCTAAACAATCAAATTGCCGATCACTAATTTTTAAATTTTCGAGAAGAATTTGCAAATATTTTTAATTTATTGTGGTTTTCATCTTGTCAGAATGGTTATAACGCGCGGTGTTAAAAAATAAATGAGGTACCGTAAGTAAAATCGAATTTCAAACGTTTCCATATTTAAAACGTCATTTCTTAAAACGAATTAACCTCGGGTAGTCGGTAAAGCCAATTTTATTTTTTCATGGATTTATTCATTCTATTACCCGGTTTTGTTCTTTCAATGGGTGGACACATTAAAATCAGCTTTAATCTCATTCCACGTTCTATTATAGGTGGCTAAGGTATTTTTCTCTCTTGAATATTATTCTTGTCAATAAATAAATTGAAACTTCCGTAATTGTCATCGTGCACTCGTGTCGAATTTTTTCTTCGAAGCCACGTCATAATTTCGTTAGTTTTGTTTTGAAAATGAAGATTGCAAATATCTCCGGAACGTCTACATTGACAAATTCTGACGTGGTTTTCAACGAAAATTTAAACGTTATAATGAGTGAGCCATTTTCCGTATATATATCGATAAATTAGAATAGGTATACGGAAATTGGTGTAATTGCGCACGAACGCTTGTATCCCGTTCTCTGTCGGTGTATTATTTATTACGGGATACCCCTTGTGAGTGTCTAAGGCAACATTCGGTCGAACACATTTTTTTTTTTTAATGCCGAGAATTATTTCTATCGATGAATTATAATTGGAGATTTCGTCGGGAGCAAAAAATAATTAATCACCGCGGCTTCAAAAATCGTCATTAGATTTTTCTACTTCTTCTCCTCGATCGGTAGATTTGGTGGGCATAACCTCTATATGACTCACCATCTCCTAATAAATAAACTGGATAAATTCTCTTCGTTTTTGTCATCTTCTTTTTAAATTTGCATAACTCGACGTTCCCGCATTCTTTATTATTTGTAAAATATATTTTTTTCCTTAGCGTAGTATCGTTTCCGTTCCATCTGTACTTCAATTAACCGTATGAAACCTACGCCAACATAAGTGACCTATCCAGTTTTCTACTTTTGAATTAAGTTCCTTATTTTTTCATTTAAAAATATCCACGTTCGCGAAAGATATCGTTTATTTGCTTTTTGAAGAATAGGTTTTTATTTTTTAAATATTAAAAAAATTCTTATCTATATCGGAATTTTCGTTCTTAAAAAATTAAATTATCGTAATTTCGCTAATTTCATTTAGAATTAACAAAACAGGCGATATGTTAAAATTAACATAGTCTCATAAATACGCGGATGGTCCGTATCTTTCGGTATATTGTAATTCGACGCGAACTCGTCGTTTGAAGGAAGGTTTAATCGGTTTCTGAACTTTTATCGAGCATTATTCGATCGCACAAATAATACGGATTAATTTGAATCTTTTTCATTCGCGCTGTACAATTAGATTTCACGTCTGTTCTACTTGTAATTATTATGGAACAATTTTAGGAAGCGAGTTATCAAACACGAAGATATTGGAACAACGAATTTCCGCATAAAATCCGCTTTTATGCGAAGACCCGTAAATCACTAGAACGAGTAATTCTTCGTTCTGTTATGTAATAAATGACCGGTTATGGATAATTTTATAGATGAAGAAAAAAACGGAACGTGTGTTTAAGCCATAATTGGAAATATTAAAGACTTGTACATATATATATATATATATATATAATATATATAATATATATATATATGTATACGGTGGCTTAGACAGGGGGGTTGGCTGTCTGGAACCCCCCCATTAGAATCAATCTGATAATAAGAAAATATATACTCGTTGTTAAATGCAGCTTTGCATTTATTAAACCTATTTTTTTTTTTTTTATTTTCATTTTTTTTATTTAAATTTCGTTGTCTTCGAAGTAAATAAATAGTTTCGTAATATAGGAGGTACTAGAAGAATTTTGTAGAAAAACGCGAAGAATAGATTTTAAATTTTAAATTTAGTTAAGTGTTACTAGGTATTATTCGTTCAAAAAATATAAAATCATTATTAATCGTTTATTTTTTCATTGTACTTTGTAACCATTTCCCTCTGTTCCCAATAAGATACTATTAGTGTGTTCCATTAAATATTTCTGCCTCGTATTGCTTCTAATATAGAATTATATATTCGACGTCTAATAAGTATAAAAATAACTGTAGTTAGTTGGATTGCTTATTGGGGTTTAACCTACTTGAGTTTTGGTTATTTACTTAAAGTTCAATTTAACCAGGGTTTACTGTTATAATTTAGTTTGGTTTGAACCAACCCCTCTTCAACCAAGTCAGGCTACGCCACTGTATATATATATATATATATATATATATATATATATATATATATATATATATATATGTGTGAAAGAAAAAGAAACTTTATTTAACGCGTGCGATATACGACATATTCTTAATATTAGGTGGCCGATACCTTAACATTATCTTAAAATTAGCGCTGTATTAGAGCAAAAACAAAAATAAAATATGATGTAAATATCCGGTTATACAGGAAAAAGTATAATCGAAATTCAGTTGGAAGAAGACGAACGTAATGAAACTTTTTTTGAAGATTACGTAAATTTATTTTGGAATTTTATACGCGTGCGACTCGATTATAAATTTACTTTTTTTCTTAGAATATTTCATTCATCACCACACTACGGATCTCTAAACGGAGTTTGCACGACCTGGAAATCGATATTATCAAGCGGTTTTAGTACCGGTAATGGAGATTGTTATCTTTATAGTACTTCTATAATTCCTGTATATCATTTTGATACGTGGAAAATATAAATTAGAGTTGGATTAAAAGATAGCCGTTTTAAAATGTTCTAATTTCGTTCTATACTTCGCCTAACTATCAGAGATTAAGCAAAACCTACGATATGTTAATTATATACATTAGTTACAATAGTAATAAAAGTTACTATTGTGCAGAAATATGGATATATTGAAACGAAAATAATTTTATTAAAGTTTTACAAAACGAATTATTTGCAATGATTGCCTCGTGATCAAATAGTAATTTCCACACGCATATATATATATATATATATATATATATATATATATATATATATATATATATATATATAGAGTGTGAGTGGCGCATCCACAGGAACTACCGGGATTAAGAGTATAAAACTAGTTAGCTCCAAACAATTTCGTAGCTAAAATGATAGTTGAAACAGAAGAGAATATTTGAAAGAGTTCCTGTTATCACTAATAAAAGTTCATCTTGAAGAGTGTGCAAAACAGCCTAGATTGCAAAAAGTACTGTTAGACAATATTCCTTACATTCTGTCTGCTAATGACATTGAAAATCCAGCTGACTGTGCAACAGAAAGAAAAAAATTGCCGTTGGTTGGGTCGTCCAACATTCGAATCTGACCCAGGTCGTGACCAGTGAGTTTTTTTTTGTTATTACTTGTTCGTTGTTGTTCATGATCGTTTATAGTTTGTTTTGCCTGTCGGATTTTTTTTACAGATTCGACTGTGTATATTTTATTCATTTTTATTACGTTTTTTTGTGGGGGTGTTTAAACTCACCCCAGATACAAATCCTGGTTGTGCCACATATATATATATATATAAATATATATAAATAAATAAATATATATAAATAAATAAATATATATAAATAAATAAATATATATATATTATTCCCCGCCGGAGTACATATTGTACTTCTAGGCCGCACCTCTAACCGTGACAGGGCGCGTCCACAGATGGCGAATGGTGGAATGACCTACATAAGTTAGCTGAAAATAAGATGTTAGCTAAATAAGCAGTCGCGTACCAAAAGCGGCTACTGGGAAGTCTCAAGCAGACTATTCCAGTTTTGACAAGGTAGTTGGCACGAGGGGTGGAGGACAGACCGGAAACTGTCTATAAAACTCTGTTTTTTAAGACTGCTTACTAACCCTCGGCGAATTGAGGAAGCCTGTATAAATATATGCGAAACAAAAGTGGAAATTAGATCTTCTTTCCACAGTATCCAGGCTGCGTTAATACCAAGTTTCCTTTGTGTACTCGGAAACCAATCATTTACCGATTGGTGCAAGCATAAACGAAAAACCTCTATTTACTAATAGCGAGAACCGATTAGCCTCTTTCCCGAAATAATCGATCTAAGACTGAACATTTTTATTTCTGGTTGAAAATTTTTCTACTAAAAAATGTTTCATAATTTCTTTTAAGGTATTATTTAAACAAGAAGTAAGTTCATTCATTCCCATACTTGATTCTGATAAAGAAGGTTCGAATTCAGGCAACAGGAAATTATTAAAAATGAGATTACCTGCGTCATCTCGATAAATCTTTTCTACTTCTGATGAAAGTTTCACATTGACGTTTCTATACTGACCTCGGGACTTGATTGAATTAACCGTACTCTTGATAGGAGAAAGTTCTGCTACGCTCTTATAGTGGCACAACGCTTGAAATTCATCAGGAAAGCTGAACAAAGTCTCGCCATCTGCTGCTCTGATTCTTTTGAGTTTCAAAATCGTTGTTTTATCAGTAGCACTGCTGGCTTCTGCCACAATAAGAAACTGATACAATGACATTTGTGCAGTTTTTATTGTATTTTCGATTTGTAAGATTCACGCTCGGATTTAATATTGTATTTGATTTCAACTCTACAGAAGAAATCGAAAATACGCGATATTAAAGGCGCGAATCAACAAACGAAAAATTAAATAAACATCTCTCTCACGGAGAAATTACGAAATTAAAACTAACTCTTCACATTACAACAGATAACATACAAACGTCGTTGTTATGCTGTTATCTAAAGAACGATCTAATCATACTTTACATACATACATACATACATACATATATATATATATATATATATATATATATATATATATATATATATATACAATGTAAATAATAACTTGAAAAGCAACAGGTTGTTCAGAAAACTTACGGAATTATCTTGTATCACTGGAGTATGTTCTATTTGTTTAATATATTAATATACATATTTCGCTTTAAATTCAAATGACTTATTTTTCAACTTTTACACGTCGACTAAATATATCACACTTACAAGTTCGTACAATTACTTTTTATTCTGCTGATTCGTCTTCCGTGCGGTTAAATTTTTCGTAAATTTGTGGTGGTTTGAAACTGACAAACAAATTCTGATGATGTCATACGGGTTTGTTAAATATTTTGAAATTAGAAGGAATTTGTTGTAAATATCTCTTGTTACGAGAAATAAATTAATACGAATTATTTAATATTTTATTACTAGATCTAATATATTACGAATAATAAAGGTGAGATTTTTATATATAGAGGTGAGATTTTTATATATAAAGGTGAGATTTTTATATATGAATTATTATTAATAATAATAATAATAACGGAGATTTATAATCCTATATGGGATAATCGAAAATACTTATATAGCGCGAGAAGTGTAATTTGACTAATGAAATAACGTTTAATTTATTACACTAGTTAATAATAAATACAATAACAAAAATTAAGCGTCGTCGAATGAAATAAAATGACTGTCTCGAAAAAAAGAAAAAAAAAATTAAAATTACAAATAAAAATGCGAATTATTCTATTAACCAATCACGATGTTCCCTACGTGGTACACGAAATTGCGAACAAGTTTTTTATTTAAATTTTCCCTGTAATATTCATTTTATATATTTATAAAATATATTATCTAAATTTATATTTCGTTTTATTTTATTTTTTATACATCTACATATTCGGTACAGATAATTTTCATATAATTTTGTAATAATTCTCGTAAATAAGTAATATAAAATCATTCTTCCTCTTAATTGGAACAAAATTCGGTTTACATGAAACGTCTTTATAATATTTTATTAAAATTACCGAATCGTCTAAAAAAAAAAAGTCTTTCGTTTAATAAACAACTCGTATAAAATTTATAATTTCGTGTCGAATAATGCAACACCGATGAAAAGGTTAATTTTTTCTTTACCCACACACCTACATGATGTATTATTAATTTTTTTAAAAGTAAAACTAGATATTCGTAATTATATAAACGCCTTGTCGGTATTATTCGCGAATATAAATATTTCGACGAGATTTTTTGTTCCTTATACATTCTTACACGTGAGATTCGATAAAATAGTTGAATACGTTCAGAACAAAATGTTCGTTCGAAACGTTATTAATTATAATTTACGTTAGTATTCGCATCTATATTACGATAAAGTTAGAGAAAAGTAGGTAACTGAGGATAACAAAACATCGAATTTTTATTATAAATTAGGAACAAATATAATACTAATGTCGGCCGTGAAATTAATATATCTCTCGTTAAAACGTAATTTTCACTTCACCAATATAAAGAGGGTAATTCAAAGTACGAATAAGTAAAATTAAAACTTTAAATCATTTTGAAAGTTATGCTATTTCGGATAAATGTTAATATCGTTTTTTTTTTAACGATTATTTCTCTTAACGTTTTAAACCGTTAACAAATTTTAAATTCGTTTCTTTAAATCGATATTTCGAAGTCTATTTTATGCGGAAATTTACAAAACGATTACTATAACGATCGATTTTTAAAGTTTAAATTTCATATAATTTCGAACCGAGAGCATATACTTCGCAATTCAGATCTTACGTTAGTATCAGATCTCCGCGCAGATATAATTATATCGTAAAATATTTTTAAATTATATTCGAAAGATCGAAGTTATACGATTAAAATAGTTTTAAGTAGATTAATTCTAAGGGACGATGTTAAGATCTTATTGGATATAAAATATATATTTTAAGTTGCTTCTATTTTATTAGGTACGCGCATGTTTCAACATTATGTAAATTTAAATATTGATATAGTTATTATAATTAACAATGTAAACATAATTTCATATTTTCTAAATTTATTAAAGTATATTTTAAAAAATTAAGTAAAAATTTTAACTTGTTTTGCCAATTGGAGAAATTTTACATATATCGAGTTTACTTTCGAAATTACGACTCGAATGTCAACATATTTCGTTATTTCGACACCATTACATCGATTTATGGTTATTATTATTTTTTAAGACGTACAAAGATAAGTAGCTTATCATCTGCCACCTATTATAAATACATATTTAGTATTTTAAAATTCTATACACATAAGTGTAAAATAATAATATAGCAAGGAAACGATAATTACATAATATAAAGAAGGATGCAATTTTTAAAATGTACAATTAATTATAAAAAGCAAATGCCATCTACCGACTATAAAAGATTTTCATAAGATTTTCATCTCTGTGTGTGTGTGTGTGTGTGTGTGTGTGTGTGTTGTGTGTAGGGGTTATATATTAAAATAAAATCATGATTAGATTTGTTCAACGATAAATGTATAAAATACGCAAGGACGACTATAGAAAAAATCTGTATTATAAATGTGACGAATAATGCGTCCGGATAAAAGTTTACTAGCGTATACACCGGCTTCTTCACCATCACGGACTACACGATTACAAACAAGCCAGTCGACTAAAGCCGCGCCAGAAAAACATTTACCGTAAAAGCACGAGTACCATCTATATATATATATAAAAAAAAAAAACGAATATTTTAAATGTAAACAACTTTGAATAAAATATTTTAAGTATTTTCTCGATAAAAAAAAATGTGATAATATACATTATATATCGTATATACACATATACATTTATCTCGGAAACAACTCTTAACGATTTGGACGAAATTTTGTATGTACCCGTTATTTATTAAGTAATTAAACAATGGCCTGTATGGAATTTACGAATTTTGAAATTTTGTACCCCAACCCCGAGTATACTCTTAAAATTTGGGAAACTTGTCTTTTTCTTTATCTAAATGTACGGCAAAAATTTGAGCCCGATCGTATTAACCGTTCGACTGTCATAAATTTAGAAATTTGGTTTTTTAACGCATATGTATCGGTGTAAATATAATTAAAATTTTACATCTCGGCTATTATTTTGATTTAAGGTATCGGATTTTCCGGAAATATTTTTTAATCTACGAAACAATTATTTAAAAGAATAAAAATTCGTTTGAAAAATTCCAAAATTCATTAGCATATCGAAACTGAAATTTTTGGTTACAACTCTGAAAATTAATTTTAATAGTACTCGATTCTTATCAAAATATATTTTCGGGGAAAACGGGATTTTTTTAAAAAGAAAGAACCGAACAAAATCTCCTAATTATAATAAGTTTGAAGTCCGAGATTCTTTTGCATGTTCTAGTGCAGGGGTCGGCATTGCAAGTTTCTGTGCGGCCCACGGAACAACATAATTTTTATAGGGCGCAGTAAAAATTATAAAGGCTAAAAAAGTAAAAATTGTTATTGATATTTTTTAAATTAAAAAAACAACAACAACAAAACGGTAAGTAAGGTCAGATATGGATAATCGACTGTTGTCGTGGCGTGCCAGTTCAAATTGACCGTCTCACACACAGTCGCTTTCCCACGCCTTATCGCTGTGTATTGTTGGTATTAGAATGATGTACTTGCATTTCGTATTTCACTTTCCCGCGCCATATAGACCATGATGAAATTTCATTGATCGCTTCTTGTAGATTATTACGAACATCTGTACATAAAATTGCTGTGTCGTCAGCGAAGTACCTCTACGTTAGATAGTATAGGAATATCAGCTGTATAGATGATATACAGTAGTAGACCCAGGACACTACCCTGGGGTATGCCTGCACTTATTGGATAAATGCTCGATATATCATCTTCATACTTGATTTGAAAATGTCTAACGCTTAGATATGATTATAAAATAAGGATTGACTTTTTTTTTTTTTAATGGGGATCCCTTTATAGCTTACCCAACGTGATACTATCAACTTATATTTCTATAAACAAGGACAAATTCTCCAGAAATATCGCTATGTCTAGAAACATATGTAAATTCTTAAGATGAAGAAGGGACAATACATTGTACGGGGAGGGTCGTTACATGCTGAGCGCAGTAATTTAAGGTATAGTTCAGAACGCAATGTTATTAAAGAAGGGCACGTGACCAGGATTGTAGATTGCACGTCCAGTATGGAGAGGGCATTAGTTTCTCTAAGCTGCATAAGGACCAGGCGATCTGGCAATGCACGAATCGCAATCTACCGATAAGTACATTTCCTTTTCGCCTAATGTTTTTAAAAAAGTAGAACCTTGGAAATTTAGGAAGAGACGGTTGTAATTGATAGTACCTAATAAGCGCTAATTCACCCCACACATGTCTATTCCCAAAGTTTCTTATGTTCAAACTGTATAAAATTTAATATCAAGTGCAGAAATTAAATAGAATCTAGAAGACCCCACTTTAGCTAATGAATCTATAATTTCATTAGCGAGGATTCTTCGATGTCCCGGTATCTATAAGAGACACAAGTATACCCAAACTTTCCAGATGATTAAGTTTTATCATGATGAATGAAATCAATGTAACTGACGATAATTGAATTATCAGTTTTATTGATATATAAAGAAACTTACTTGGCGCGTTCAATTTCGGCGCGACATTTTGTCAAATGTTCAGATATAAATTGATCACATAAAAGTCTGGTTTCGAACGGAAGCGTTTCATAAGCAGGTAACTCAATCGGATTTCCACCATACCAGATTCGATGAAACCTACAACGACAAAGAAAATACAAACATATATAATTTTCACCTGTACGTTTAAAATTTAAAATACATCTTCCATTATTGGTCACGCTTCCTTTTATCAATTTTGATTTTCTGTTAGGAACGCCATATCACCGGCAAATAGTAATTATTTTTCTTTGTACTTTGAGAATTTGTCTGGAATCTGTACGCGTGTCAGACATGAATGATTAATGATCGACCGATAAAGTCACAAATGAAGACGTGTTAAAGAGAACTGGAGAAAAAAAAGATGTGATGTTAAAAAATAAACAAAGGATCAATATTAGACAAATTCAGTCGGCACAACTTTCTCATTATTAAGTGTCGTCTCCGTATCGGAGGTAGGCGACTACTTACCTATACATATTTTGTTGTACAGTGTAAGTAGCGTACAAGGTAATCAATATATGGTGTTAGCGTAGATAGACACACACACACTCGTGAGAACTGATTGTGATCGCTTTGTTGTCACGACACAATACAGTCCAGGGCGTTTTTGTTATGTACTATATTATTACTAGCGCTCAAATGGTGTTGTGCGTGGTGGGTTTCCATTGTTCTTCTACGCGATAATATTAGGATTATTTATATTTTTATTTTCTGATGATAATTTTTGCATCGCCGATCGTATTTGAACTCGGTACTTCCCGTATATAATTCCGTGTTCTAGCTATCTAGACGACTTTCACAATTTTACATTAAAGATATGGTAAACTGAATATCTTCCTGGTGACTATTATAAAGAGAAGAAACGTAGCCTATCTCGGTCATGTCCTGAAAAATGGAAGACCTACTGCAAATCATCATTGAAAGAAACGTTACAGGAAAACGGGTAAGAGGTAGGAAGAGGAAAACCTAGTTTGAAAACATGAAGAAATGGACATGTCTCAACACAGAAGCCTTACTGCGAACACTTATTGAAGATATGATACAACAAGAAAAATAGAAAAACAGATGAATGCAACATGGAGTATACGGAAACTTTAGAGATAGTAGAAGATATTGGAAGCAATCACTGGATACGCAAACATGAAAGACAAATAAGTCAACTATAGAGGAAATTGGTAAACCAGTTTGAAGACTGCTGATTAAATGATGACGATAATGAAATAAATACATTTCTTCATCGATATATACACACTCGTTTATATTACATGTGTCCAAGTGTATCAGGAACAAATTATTCTGTGTTTTTGTAATGTTTTATTTTATGAAAAAATTGCAGTATTAGCGGTCATTATAAGTTACATAAACAGATTGTAATTAACCTAGAAATATATATATATATAAAAAAAAAACACAAAATGTACCTATTTTATATGGTAAATGTATACATGTATTAAAAAATTTAATAATACGTTAATTGTTAAATTTTTATTTCATTAATTAGTTTTATTATCTTACCAAGAGACTACCGGTATGATAACCATTTTATTATCGGTCATGAATAATAAAAAGGCAACAATACCAATCCCGCGTCTTAAAGTGACCTCAAGGAATCGCAGTTCAACGTACAGACCATTCTCAGAGCTGAATATTTGCCAAAATAGCATAGCCAATGTCTGTAAAACATATTCATTCAGTTAAATGCTTCATTTATTTTGTTGTTTAAGTTGAAACTATAAATTTTGTCCGATACCAGAACTCAGTTATTTAAATTATTTCTTCGTACGTTACTGGACTGAATAATCTTCTTCCACATAATGAAAAATATTTGTTTGTTTACGTTCAGAAAACTATATAGGTATGTAACGAATTATAAAGTAGTAATTGATGAATATGACGCGTATATATAAAAATTTACAAGGAAAATTCCGGAGAAATGATTTCTAGAAGAGTCAAAAACACTACATTATAAAAAGAATAGTATCTACAATATTGTAGGTAACGCGAAGTGGGTTAAATGTTTAGTTCGTCAACCGAAGAGAATATTACTAATTAGAAATCAAAAAATGATCACGTAATGAAGAGTAGGTTCAAAAAAATAATATTATATTAATGATTTTGGGAAATGTCTATCTACAAATTTTCACACACACACAGAGAGAGAATTATATATATGTGTGTGTGTGTGTATATATATGAAGACAAGCCATGATACATAAAAAGATAAATTAAAACTTTTCTCTATCTGTCGAATGAAGTAAATAAAATGCGTATATTAGGTAATACATTAAAAAATAACATTACAATTGATGTGTGGAAATAATGTCCTTTACATTCGTGAACAAATAAAAATTTTTACGATACAATTTAACAAATAATACATATATAATTTCAATTATGGAAAAATTGGAGAAAAATAAAATAATTAAAACAAGAGTGAATATTTTAATTATAAAGTGTATATATAATGTAATAGCGGGAAAAATAAATAACCGAACCATCGTGTAATTAATACGCCGATGCTTATACTTAGTGTATTTAATTCTTATTTACCAGAAATTGTAATTTTCTTCTATCGCTGGAAGTAGATTATTATTATGTACATTATAAAAATTAATATTTTTCTTTAAATATTTTACATTGGCACCTGTAGAATATTGTACTTATCTGAAATTTTTGTGTATACGGGACATTAAAAATACATTTTATAGGCAGTTAATTGCAGTGCATTAAAGCCGGCGTCTGAAATCGAAAACCAAATCGGTTAAAATAGGTCTGATGATTGATGCTTAGATTATTAGTTTATTGTTAACATTTAAACGTGTTTGAAAATGGGACGAATATGACAGATTTATTTTCTCATTAAAAATGCATTATCCAAATTACCAAGGTAGCGCATCTGGTCACATTATTATATATCAACTCAATTGACTTTATATATTCGACGGGTGAAAAATATTGCACGACTTTTCGAAGCGTTAACAGTAATATATTATTTCAGAAACGTACTGAATTACATGATCAACGTTAGATTGTAGCGTATTGTTGATAGTTGTTTGGTTTGTAGGAGCTGTTAAAAAGAAAAGTTAAATTCCGAATAATAATCATGCTGAAATTTTAATTAAATATCGTTTAATAGTTTATATTAAACATATATGGTTTCTTTCAAATAACCTTATCTGCAAGTTTGTTTACACACACACACATATATATAAATTATTTATGATGAAATATGATGTTTGTGTGAATTTTAAAGTGATTTTTGTTATTCGTTTGCAATCATGATATATTTTCAATACCTTCAATAGTATAAAGTTTGCAATTTGTAATTTTTTTTTTTTAATAACAATTATTTTTCAGTTAGATTTATTTAGTTTTTAAAATGATTCTTATTGTCGACTTGATTTGTTTTTACTTACCACGATAAAAGAACATAATGACGCGATAATCAGTATAAAGTGCAAAACAAATTGAGGATCACTTTCGCAATACGTTGTGTCAATTTCCGGAATTAAACGTGGATTTTCTTCATTATCTATCATGTTACTGACCGAATCCACCTTGCTATAATAAAAAATACAATAGCTTAAAGAAATACAACTTTTTTTTTTTTTTTTTTTTTTAAAAGTTATAAATTGGAGTATTATATAAATAAAAATTATTCGAGAACGCGATTTAATTTTTGTATTAATTTGATTGAATTTTAAAATTATGCGCGCCTTTAAAAAATCTAAAATAAAACATTAATTCGTTGTCCGTTGTAAATCAACAAATACTCCATTCCACATAGGTTCTCTTGTTAAGGAATTTTCAAGTTATTAGTCGATCGATATGGTACATCATTGAGGTTAAATTTAGTACCACTGAGAACACCTCATACCAATACAGATGTCCTATTTTATTATGTATCCATATAACGCGAAAAATAACATATTTATGAAAACTACTGAACATTTTGTAAAAAGGAAACTACTTATTTTAATAAAAAAATTTGTAAAATTAAATTTATTTAAAGTTGATGAATTGATATTTTAACTAACGAATTCATATGTGGCATTGTTTTGCATCAAATAGAGAACCCCATAATAGGTATAGAAATTTTTATTACACACGTGCGAAAATTTGAAAACACATAGACAAATACTTCCCAAACATGAGAAAAATACATATTATTTTCCGTATATATATATATTATAAATAAAAAACTAACGTCGAGTTATATCGATGTTCTTCCTTCATTCCGTTCAACAGATCCGGATTACTACTTGTAGATGAGGTTGTGTTCTCTTCTATTAAGGCATTATACCGCATATTTCTTTTTTGCCAACGTTCTCCAAGTAGTAAAAAAAACAATGTTGCTGAAAAAATTGCTTAAATATTAAATTCAGCAAAATATAAGTTATATTCAAATAACAAATGCCATTTAAAATAAAGGTTTTGCGCGCGCGCGCGCGCACACACACACACACACATAAATTATATATATATGCAGTACGTGTGTATTAAGGTTGTTAAGGGAAAAATATAAGTATTTTTAAGTTGTGCCTTTAACAAATATTTCTTTGATTTGATATTTAGTAAATGAGTCTGTTTTAAATTTTTAATCATCTGAATTACATTTTTCGGTATTTTTTTCCTTTTAATTTATACACATACACACAGATACATAATGTGCACATGTGAATTTTTGTACAATATACACGTAAAACATGCACTAACCGAATATAGAAAATAATAAGACAGAACAACATAAACCATCCGTCACCATTGTATATATTTCTTTTGGATAGGGTACATAATACATAGTCACTATAATGATCATCATGCATGACGGAATCCTGTTACACAAAAAAATTAAACTTGTAATCCCATATGAAGAAATAAAAGGGACGATTATTTGTAACCGGTATAACTGTGTGTGTGGGCGAAAGTATAAATTAAAAATTAATCATACATACTTATGTTAGTAAATATTAATTTTTAATAAAATATGAATGGTCTCGTATTAATTTTAATAACAATTAATTCTGGTGAAATGCGGTTAAAGTGACAGACATTAGTTATGTTTACTTTATATGTAGTCTACGCATAAATAGAGTTTAGTGTAGTTGTTTTTTTTTTTTTGTAAAAAAAAAAAAAATAATAAATTCATAACAGTGAAAATAAAGCTGCTTAATTACTTGTCGGTTGAAAAATTGGCAATCGAACGAGGACAAAATGAAATTTTAAAATTTAACTAAATCTGAATTTACTATTTTGTAGCGTATAGTTGTTAAAGTGGTTTTAATCTTTCAAATGAATTGATGTATAAATTATCATGTTGAGATAGACGTTCAACGATTCACCTCGTAACAATTTAAATATGACATAGGCAGTAAAGGACATACAAGAAATAATAATACCGATGATACGTAAACAAACTCTATTCTATACGGCGATTCATTCGGTCTTACTTTAATATCATTTATTTATATATTTCGAAATTTATAAATTCGGGTACGATTTTATTACTCAAAACTCATAATATAAATAATAGTTATTCTAATTTTAAAAATTTATCCCATAAATGCAAAAAAATTGTATTTTCATAAAAATATATACATTCTAAAATATTTGTAATTAATGATGCAACTAGGTTACTAAAAATAAACTTTTTTTTTTTTTTTTTTAAATTGCGAAAAATAAAATATAACGCTTACAGCAACGGTAGAATATACAGCATGTAACGAATGGCGTGTAAAGTACTTTCCGCGTGAGCTTGTATCATCATTAATGACATCGAAAGTGCGGTAGTCCACAAATGCGTAGATAAATCTCCTCCGACGCTCAATATAAGCGGAATATAAGGAATATTCGTCCAATGCAGTAGAGATCCCAATGAAGAAGCCAACTAATTTCAGATCAGTTAAAAGATCATGTTTCAAGAAGGTACTAATATCATTTTTTATTTGGATTAATCATAACATAATTATAATAAAATGGTACATGAGTTTTTGTAAAAAAAAACATTATTTATTTCTTTACATTATTCGTTTTAATTCTGTTAAATAATAACCAAAAAAGTTAGTAAAAATTGAAATTAAAGAATGTTATTTAAAAGGGAATAAAAAACGAATATATATATATATATATATAATTATATATTGATAATATAATCAATCATTTCTGATGATCAGTGGTGTAAGTCTATTCGAAACGTTAAATTATATCAATAATCAGGACGTGGTTTTCACCAAAAATAAGTTTAGACAGATGGAAAACAACCACGAAAGATTTAATAATAAAAATAATATAAAATTTGTGTTTTAAAAATTTTGGATTTTTTTTATTGTTGTTTGTTTATATAATTGTGCAATAACAATCAATGAAGAATAAATGCAAGCAGCTAAAAAAAAATATACTTTGCTATCAAAATAACTGTAACAAAAAATTATATTTACATCATATTTGTTTAATAACATTATCTGTTCATTTCGATACACTTTTGCTTCTTTTTTTCCCATTTATTGTTAAATAAAAACCATTTAATTCAACTGCTAATTACATTATTAATATTTTTTTAATTTTCGTGTAAACCGTCATTAATATAATCAAATTCAAATAATTCCAATCATAAATCGATTATATAAAAACGCGTTCAAATAACATTAGATAAATACATACCCGAGTTATTAACAAACAAAGAGTTATACGATGAGGGAATTTAAACTTCCGCAAAAACATAAACAGCATTATCACGACCGACTATTACATTTCCATATGCAAAAATAAATAAAAAATTCAAATTAGACGCATAAAAAAGCTTTGCATATTTTATATATACACTATATATCTCTTATACTATTAAATACAATTATTTATATGTATATATATATTATTATTATTTCGAATTAGCCACTGATGGACTACGTTATCAACTGGTCTTGCATTTTTCTTCCTTTTTTTTTTATACTACTTTCATCTTTTCGCTGTGTCTTTTTTTTTCGTTCTTCGGTCCACAAAATACCAGTTCTTCCTCCTTGCTTTTCCGCGAATTCTTTAAATAGTTTAGTTTATTTTTTAATATTAATCGCTGTTCTACATCTTCAGGCATAATATTCAGTTCCGCCATTCATTTTTAGTATTCGCATGTACTTAAACAATCTTCCTGTGAGCCTGCTTGCTTCCATCCTTTGCATATGTCCATAAAATCGAATTCTTCTTTTCCGGATCGCGGTAGTAATTTTTTCCACACGTTGGTATATTTCTTGATTACTTCGTTTTATATATTTTTCACCTTGTTTTACTGGTCCTATTATTCATCCCCTTTCTGCGATTTCAAGCTGTTCATTTAATCCTTTTTGGTTCATTTTTAAGCCCTCCGCTGCATATAACGCCTCTGGTCTGATCAAAGTTGTATAATGCCGCAGTTTAGCATTTCTCGATAAAAATCCCTTATTATATACTTCTTTTGTTAGATAAAATGCTGCTTTCATTCGATCGATTCTGTATTTGATTGCTTCTTTTTCTGATGTATTCTGCTCGATTAATTCCCCCCAGATATTTGAAATATATAGCTATTTCGTTAATTATTTGTATGGAAATTAGGCTTTTTGAAAACCCCAAGTACATCCCATACAATTTTTAAATTATCAATTTTCTCTATCGCTTTATCTAAATGTACGTTAAAAAGTTTAGCTCGATCGCATTAATCGTTCAAATATTATATGTGTAGAAATTTACTTTACACTGCATGTATGTTAGTAAATATAATTACAATTATATATCACCGGTATTGTTTCGATTTAAGATGTCAAAATTTTCCGGAAATATTTTTAATCTATGAAATAATTATTGTATGAACGGAAATCAGATAGAAAAATTTTAAAAATTTATTTCCAAAAAAAAAACGGTCCGCCTCTGATATTTTTCCTCAAATTGAAACTTTTGGTTATAACTCCGGAAATTTATGAAACAAAATTATGCACAATTAAAATAGTTACGTATATAAAAATTTGTAATCCTATGTGATCCTTATCTTATAATCTTTTTAGAAAAACACGATTTTACAAAAAATAAATAAAAATACCGAGCCGGTTCGCTCAAATACCATATATATAAAACATGCATACGATAAGTATAATGCAAATAAAAATGTATACAATAACGCATAATTTATAGAAATAAGTAAGATAATTAGAAATATATATATAAAAAAAATCACAGTAATCAGGAAGGTACAAATTGAACCAGATTTTCAAAGAAGAATGAGAATAACAGAATAAATTTCTATAAAAATATACTTTCGGTTTTCTAACTTTCATAATTTCCAACAAACAGTTGAGATTATAATTTACGAATAATAACTGAACATAATAAAATATTTAATTTTACAAAATTTTCTCACCTTATTCCATAGAAAATATGTGAGCAAGATGTATACATGTGAATAAAATAAATATATATCTCGCTTACAACATTTATATAAAGAAATGTATTCATACCAGCGCGATTATATTTATAGCGCTAACATCAAATTCGTAAATATTCAGCGTCATTTCAGAAATAGTTGGATCCAACGTAGCCGCAGATATCATCTTGGCGGAAACAAACATTAACGGTCCCGACAAGAACGTACCAGCAACCATCGCAGCTGCTACCTAATCGAATTTATTTCATTTTTTTTCTTTTAAATCTAAAACGTTCATGCAAACCTTAAGAATTATCACGTTAAAAATATATATAAACATAATCACTTCCGCATGCTAATTTTTGCCAAATAAAAACTGACATTTATATATGTTCATCTTGAGATACAAAAACCACGATTTCGCGCATTAAATTATAAAATGTAAGGAATTTAAACTAGTCGCTATAAATTTAAGAACGAATGAAACTCTGATTATAGCAAATCGGCTGTCGAAATTTAGATTAATTTAGTTTTTAGAATTTTTGGATTTGAAGTGGATACGTAGTTTAATGCTAATGAAATTTAAAAAGTAAGAAGCGAAAACTTTTGTGAATTTATGTAAAATTTTATGATGATTTATTAAAACGTACTTTGTTATAAAACGATTAAACGTGAAATGGATGTAAGCGTACTCTGTAGTTTTATCTGTAATGTTTGAAATATTTAAAACTATATATATTTTCATTATATATTAACAATATAATCTCACAGATACGTTAACTGATAAATCATCTATAACTTACGAGATCAACATCCACCGCATAACTAGTCGCGTAAACAAAAACCCCCGGGGCTGGTGGCAATATTCCGTAAATAAATGAAAATGTAGCATAATTTGAAATGTCACCAATTGGAACATTTCGCAGAGATAATATTACACCAACCACTTCGCGCATTAACAAAGGTGTTATAAGTCTGAAATATATTTATAATAAAATAAATTATTAGGAACTGAAACCACTTTCAAATTTCAAAATATAATTAATTTTTTAAATTGTACAAGGATATCTACTTTGACAACTCACTATAATCAAATGTTTTTTAGAAAACTGTATTTTAAAATTTATTTTTCTAATATAGTATTCAATCACAAATAGTATCATTTTTAATTTTCGTGTATATTAGCTCGTCATATTACTTATTCCAGTTTCAATACAAGTGATGAATAAACCAAAATTATTATGTTAAAAATATGAGTACGTAAATCAGCTTACGCTTATGAAAAATTTAGAGAATTTAAAACAAAAATTGTTAGTCCGATGAAAATAATTTAGAAAAAAAAATCAACAAAATATTGTTTAAAATTGTCTTTTTTTAATATAAAGTAAGCCAATAGACATATAAAATAGAAATATTACCTTTATTCTGTATCGCGCATAAAACTGCAATGGTAGCACTTTTTTTTTTAAACAGCATTCATATGACTACTTTCGTTAATTATCAATATTTTTGCGTGTTTTTTACTCAAAATATTTTATTACTTTAGTGGAACTTGGCATTTATTTAAAATGATTTACCTCTACAATCTGTAGGTATTTTAATACAAATTTAGTATAAAATTCTATTCTTACAATTTAATGATTAATAATACTGCTGCTATTAAACATTCTGTTCCTTGTAGTGAATGCGAACGACCAACCATACGTAATCCTAACAACATCAAAGCCGTTCCGGTAAAAGCGTCACCGAATACCTGTATAATATCAAAAATAATTACACAGAATTTTGGATGGTTGAAGTTCTTGGTTAGTATATATATTTTTTCAACGGCCTTTTGATTGTTTATTGGGTCCATAATGAAAAATTCATTAAAAAAAATTAATTCGTTCATTTTTATCTGCACGATTGGTAAGTTTTAAATGACGCTTTTTTCTCCTCCTGGAAAAGTTTTTTGTCCTTCACACAAGTATCCATAAACTCATTTTGTATTACCGTTATTTATTTATGGAGGGAATATACATCACAACATAGACTAGGTACTTTTTTCCATTTTAAACTACTTAAGAGCTTATTATCTACTTATATCATCTTTCTTATCTAATTCATTTTTTCTTAACTTACACATATTTATTCTTTATCGAAATAAATTGGGGGCTTCATGTTCGGACATCTTATTCTTTTCTAAACGTTGGTGATTAATATGGCTAACATCTGTAAATCCTTGTGGATTCTGTAACCATGATCGTTGCTTTTTTTCCAATTATTTTTTCACGTTGTGTGACTAAGTGTAATATACTTCGAAATTTCATATTACTTATGACATTGTTCTTTATTTTAATTGGACTTATTTGTAATACTTCTATTCTTGTATATACAAATAAAATATCCTTTACTCATGGATTCTATAAGAATCCACGTACAAATACTATATCGTAGAAAATAATATTTGAAAACAATTTCATTCTTACAAATGCACTAATATTATTATAGTATATAATAATATATAATAATATTAGGAACTAACTCGGTTTCTCTTATTCGCCTAGATATTTTGTAATTCGTGTAAAATTTAGACCAGATTTATATTTCGTTAATCCACTTTAATTATTGCTTAATGCGTCATTGCAGAGAAACACTTTTATTATCATTGGGTTAATCTGTAACATGTACTGATTTATAAACTATGGGCAGTTAAAGTACATATGAAGTATTTGTTACGGGAGTGTAATCTTTTTTATTTATTGATAACAATTTTTACGAGGTTTACACTGGCTGATTAGCATATCGAGTTAACAATACTTGCAAACATATTTTTACGTAACTTTAAGATATTTAGGCGCCAGCATATCATGAAATAGTTTTACAACACTCACCACGTCATCACATAATAAATTTATTGCATCTCCTCATTGTCATTATTTATAAATTAAGCATTGTTAAAAGCTATCATGCAATATAATTCATTAACAGACTAATTACAGCCAGCAAGGTGGTGTGCCAATGACATTTTAGAATCTCCACTGTTCGTTTCCCTTTTGTTTTTAGATGTTTTATGTATTCTGGTGCGTAACATCAAATTTAGTAATCATCGTACTTCAATTATAAATTTTACATATACTCTAAATAAAAAAATTTTATAACACACACATACCAAAACATATATATATATATATAATGTGTGTGTGTGTGAATACTATAGAGCAAAACGAATGATTGTTATCATCAATAAAACGAAGAATGCTAACTTTTTTAGATATAAAAAGATATTCCTCTATATATTATTGGAAATGCTATACACAGAAATCTCCGGCAGTCATAATATTATTAAGCCCTCTGAAAGGGCAGGGGAATAATAACATAATGTTAGAAATGATGTCACAGATGTTCAATGTATACTAAAAGGAACAAGGTTAACATTTCTTGTGGGGTAGTTTAATTATTTTAAATTTTTGGAAGACGTCTGTACCACATACATTAAAAAATTTGATAATATACTTAGAATAGCCAAACTATTAATAATTTCGTCGTATCTTATAAAAAAAACGCTATATACCACATACATTACATAAATTTATTAAGTACTTACATTGAGCACACTTTCTAATAATGCAGGTGGGTGATGATTGAGAACATAATTTGCTAATATTCCGAGCGTAGTCATAAACACAATAGGATTGGTCACAATATTTACAATCACACCAGTCACCATTTGTAACTGGTTGTTCATATTTATATTCCTCTCTTGAAGTGAATTAAACTTTCCAATCTCCATCATGATGAAACCAACCGGATTTAATATTGTCAATGATATAGGCGCCATTAGATACAAATAACCAACAAATTCAGGATGTTGGTCTCCAAAAATAGCCAACACTTTAACAAAGGATAAGAAAAATGTTATGTATACTTACTTCTTAGGTATATATACATATGAATAAGCAATGATAATATAATAATAAATATACGCATTAATAAAAGATGCAATCTTTTGATATTGTAAAATAATGTTGATTTACGTAATATTATGTTCGCTGTGTGTGCCTACAAAAGATTGTTTGTTGTTTTGTTTATAATTGACTGAGTCGTAATTGAGATTATTACAATAGCTGTATGGCATGTCATCTCAAGGAAGTTTAACATAAAGTTATACTTACTAACTGGGATGCCTATAGCGAAATCATTTGTCTGGGTACAGAATATTGATAATAAGCCAGCTCGAGCATAATGCGGAGGCTTCGTCACAAACAACGTAATGATCAACACAACAAAAAATATTGTTGCTTTAGCTATGAAAATAGCTGTAATAAATGCCCAATTTACGGATGATAAATCTAATTTACACAATGAAATAAAAATTAAACTCGGCAATGAAAATTTGCCTACAAATGTGTTCAACCCAGTTGTTTCACGATGTGAAATAATTCCAGTTCGTCCCGCGATATACCTAAATAAAAATAAAACAATATATATATATATATATATATATATATATATATATATATATATAAATAATTTACAAGAAATTATATGGAATGTAGTGTGCATAATACTTACCCGCATATTATTACTGCGAAACATTGAATTAAAGCAATGTATACGTTATCTATTGGACAGTTTTGCTTTGAATTTGATAACCATATTGGACCAGATGTGTCGCTATCCATTTTTTTGTCACTGATATAAAGATTCCCCTATGTACAAAAAACTATGGTTCAGTATCATATTCTCGGGTAAAATAAAGTATTACAAAATTATTACGGAGCATATTTATTTTAACAGTATTTTTATGTGATATAAAATTTATTAGTAAATACCTTATAATACTGTCATGGTTAAAACATTATAATTAACGTAATTGTATTTGGTTATTTGGTTTGGTCAGTCGATGAGTGAAAATAAAACATGGAACATCAAAACCGACAGACGTGGTGTCAAGAATACTATCGAACATTGAATTAATTGTAAAATAAGTAATTTTAAAATTGTTACATTGTTCATTTAATTGATTATTTTCACAAAAATTAATGTAAAAATGAAAAGTACTTCACTGTCAGACCTCGTGCAATTTGAGGTAACTTTTTATAGTCGCTATTAAAAAATTTCCATTTACACGCGTTTATTTAAAAATTTCAGATTATAGTATTAAAAACGAAATATTAAAAAGTATAGAATATAAAAATTATTATATGCGAAAAAACACTGAATTGTGAATGTGAACAAATATGATCGTTATGTTTTAATTAAGTTAATGGTATCTATTGTTTGTTTTGGCTGTGCGAGTTCAAAAAAGTTGTGTTAACATAATACATAATAAATCGTTTTATATTAATTTTTCGACATGTAGTTTGTTGTTTTTGCTAGTAATATGCGTAGCAGGTAACTAAATTATAAATTTACATAATTAGTAAAAATAAAAATAAGTAAACATAATGTAGCGTTATATTTCGTTACTTATGGAAATTTGTTTTATACAGAACTTTTTACTTGTAGATTCCTATAGAAATAGTATTGTGAACAAATGTATAAAATTGATATTCGGCGACTTTGCAAAAAGTAAAAATCACCAAAAACATTGAAATTACAAATACAAAGTTAGAAGATATGCGTTATGAAAACATTCATTGTATGAAATAACCGGATTAAATATATTTCTTAGTTCCGCAAATAAATTTTTATCCAAAATTTAGTTTTTTTCTTTCACCGACATCGTAAAGATTAAAAAATTGACGTAAAGCTATTTTAACAAATTGACAAAATCATTGAACTTAAATTATGCAAATTACTTTTTCAGATTTTGTAAAAGTAAGTTAAAGTGGAACGATTAAAACAGAATTCAAAATGATATATTATCTTACGCTTTATATTTAATAATGTGGAGTAGTCGTATGTTCGGGCTGAGTACGAAATTGTGTATTTTTTTATAAAGCACGTATGTGCAACAATTGGCTTTGAAGTTTAGTGAAAATAAATTGTGAACGTGATATATCAGTTTCAGAATTTATTAAATATCAATTAACTCACTTGGACAGGAGCAGTTGGTAAAAAGCAAGTATCAGCATTCTTAATCGCACGTGGAAATTGTTTAGGAATACATTATAGATCATTTATTTAAAATGTAAACAATGTCTACTTTCTCTGACACTGGGTGAAATAAAAAAAAAATATTAAAAGACTTAAAATTGAGATGTATGTTTTTATCGTATGATTTCATTGTGGTCGAAAATGATTTTATAAATTGTTACATAGAAATGACTTTCGAATTGCAATATTATAATTTTTATGATTAAAGAATGTTGTATAGTGCACAATAAATACAATATAATCAGAATATACATTTTTTCTAGTTTATATGATTTGTTAATACATTTTGCTTCTTATTTCTGATTTGTAGAAAACGTTCGAGAAGCAGATCAATTAGTCGTGATAGAGATTCTAGGCGAAATAAAGAACGCCGAAGACGTAGTAGATCGAGGGATAGAAGTCCTAAACGTTCGAAATCTAGAAGTCGTTCTCTTGAAAGAGGTCGTTCTCGGCGATCTCGAAGCAGGGATAGAAAACAGTAATTACATATTTTAAATTATTTAATAAAAAAAAACAAATTAACACATTTAAATATATAAAAAATTAATAGTTACTTTTACATTGTATGTAATTTTGCAATATAGTAGAATGAACATCCTCATATGGTGTATGTTATTTTAAATATTTTGAACCAGAATTTTTATTTATATTTTTTCAAAGACAATGTTCATATAAGACGAGGGGAACTTTGAATGTGCCAATTCATCAGTAATATGATTTTCTCAAAACATAATTTCATTTTTGTTTGCTACATGAAAAAATCTATTACTATATTTTATTCGTAATTATTTTCGACTGATTTGACGGAAACTACATATCGCAATTATTTTATTTAACAAGCATTTATTTTGCATAAACAATTATATATAAAGTAATAAAGCTATGAATAGAAATTTTAAAACTGCCGAAAAAATTCGTTAGAAATATTTTACAATTAGTATATTTTACTCGTAACCTGATTTATTTCGCACATTGATCGAGTGACACGTACAATTTGCTTCCTCTTTATATTTAGATCAAAATATACAATTCAAAAGAAAAATTCACTTTAAGATTATTTTTAATATTTAAGTTATTCCTACCGTTTTTTTATATTATTATTATTATTATAACCGGATGGAAATTAATCTAAGTAAACGATTAAGTTTTATTATAAATAATTTTTCAGATCCTTGTTCATTATTATTTCGTGTTGATTGTCACTTCAATTTATTTCAATATGTGATAACCGATTGTCATTATAATTTCTTTTTTTTTTTTTTAAATCCCGTGCCTATTATTTTATGTAATAAATTTCCATTATTTTGTACTTTATTTTCTATTAATATTATTTTGTACTTTATTTTCTATTTAAAACATATTGTTTATTTGTTAGTAATTTTTACGTCAGCAATTTTCTTACAACTTCATTATGTATATGAAACACAACTGAAGGTTGTAATTTTAGGAGATACATATGTTCAGTTTGAAATTTTTAAATGCTAATTTCATTAAGTATTTTGAAATTTTTCTAATATGAATTGATATTTTACTTTCGTAGAAGGGACAGGAAGTATGAATCATCAAGATCCAAGCGAAGATCCCGTTCTAGGGATAGATCTAAAGATCGCAAACGGATTCGTACTAGTTCGCCAAAAGAAGTTGTTAGAGAAATTTTAAAAGTTGAAGAAAAGCAACCTGAACCTAAAGTAGATGATGAGCCATTCGACCTTGCAAGTCGCGATAAGGTATGTCTGTATATAGATATATTTTAGAGGAGTGGTATTTTCACATCATGGGTTTATTATAAATTAAAAACATTTACAAATTTTTCGTTATTTAATCTTTTACTATATACGGTCTAATTAAAAGATCGTAAATGTTCATCTTATAAAGTTTTATTTCGTGTATTGTTATAATTATCGAATATTTTTTTTTAATATTGAACGTTACGTGCAACTTGCGTTTGTATTGTATTTCTTTTTCCATTTTTTCCACGTATATTTGCATATATGATATTAATATTTTCATTGCCACAGCAAAAATTATGTATTTATACTACATCAAAATTTTGTAATTTTTTGTTGAAGAATTTCATACATATTTAAATTTTCTTTGAAAATTAATGCTTTAAAAATGTTGGTTAGTTATCTTCCTAATCTTTTTTTTCTTCTATTTACACATATCATGAGAACTTTAATATTGTTTCGATGTTAATCCGATTTTAATAAAATGTAAAATAATTTAAGTATACATTTAATATCATCGTTTGTTAATTTTTTTATGATCCAAGTATATGCGACTTTTATTTTTTTACTTTTAAATAAATACACATGCGTGTTTTCAAATGAAATCTATTTATCTATTTATATTTGAAATAAGGAAGTGGAAGCGAAAAAGTTGGAAGAAGAAATGAAGAAAAGAAGGGAAAGAATAGAACGTTGGAGAGCTGAACGGAAAAAGAAAGAATTGGAAGCAATTCGAAAAGATTTGAAATCCACAATAGGTATAACTGCTATTATCAGATTTTTTCAACGAATAAATGATAATATATCTAAACAGAAATTATTGCAACCGATATAAATATTTTAGTTCTTATTTTTATTATGAATGATACTACGTTCTTTAAGTTCATTAAAGTAACTTATTCAAATTATTGTAAAAACTTACTAATCGGTGCATTATCCTTTTGCTAATCGAAAATAACCAACAGAGCATATCGATATAATAGGATAATAACTTGACAAGTTTATTTTTGATATGTGATTGGTTTTTTGTATCTGAGTAATTTTTGTTGCGTGTGTAATTGAGAATTCGTGTTTAATTGCACGCGTAACTTGAGTATAGCGCGTGTCGAAGTTAATTGTAATTTGGCAGTCGATTGTTGTATGATAAATTAATATTCTATTTTATATTTTATATTAGTGGTGTTAAATTTACGTTTTTCCCCTTTCTATCAACAATAGTTCTTTATGAGTATTGTTATCGCTCAATTCACAAAATTATCTTTTATAAACAGAAGAAACAAAAATAAATGAATCCCTATTTTTAAGTAGTGATTTTTTTTAAAAATGGTAGTGAGTTCATAATATTAACACTTTAAAAAATAAAGTGATGAATGAAATTAGATCAGAGCAACAATGATTTCAGTATAGTTTTCGAAAATAAATAAAAAGAGAATAGTAATTTATCAAGGAAATGGCAGAAATATGATTTATGAAAACAAGTTTTTGATTCTGAAAAGATGCTACTTTAAATTTAATTTAAAACTAATTAATTTTATATGACGTATATTCTATAGGACATTGGTAATGCAAAAGGAAAAGCCATTAAAAATAATACCGGGAGTTACATAACTATGTAATCAATTTATTATGATCGATGTAATTAGAAAAAAAAATGAAATTATTGTTACTAATGATTTGTCCAAAAATTTGTAACTCTGATTATACGAAGCACGAAATTAAGTATAAAAATAGAAACAAAAACTAAGAGCCAAAAAGAAAGATCATCATTTGTAAAAACCTCAGAAGTATAAATTAATGAGAATAAGTAATATAATAGAAAAAAACTTTCACACACTTATTATTAGATATTTTAAGGTGAAAATGAAATTTAACTGTAATCTTCCGATAATATTGGTTCCAATGGAAGACAGTGGCACACAAATCATTGGTAACAACATTAAAAATAGTGTATAGAATAGAAACGAAGAAATTACATAAAAAATGAATTGAGTAAAATTGATTTATTTATCGTTTCAATTACCGGCTTAAAGTACAAATACATTAATGTTGAGAAAAATATATCCCTTATTACAAATTAACGCCTGTCAGCCAATCAGCTGTACCGTTCTCAAATGAATGTAGCCCATTCAGTCCTTTATTGAAGCTGTTTACTTTATACGAATTAACGAAGTGAGACATCGTTTGGATATCGCCATAGCTGCATAGCTCCGATTTCGACAGCCTACATTTGTTCATTAAATACTTGCAACGACCCTGGTAAATCTTTAGCGTTGCGCGTAATGTGTATTTTAGTTTTTACCATCTTAGAATTAAAGTGGAAGACCGAAGTTTCTGTTTTTAACGGGCTAATCTGGAGTCTCCACTTAGCACAGTATTCGGCCAAGCTGTGTAAATCCTTTGTGAGTACGTCATCGCCATTTTTTAAGTGTTTGCTTTGAATTGAAAGTGCGACGTCATCTGCGTACTGGAATTTCTCCGCTTGGAGGGCCGATAGATCATATATATATATATATATATATATATATATATATATATATATATAAGTTAAATAAAAGTGGCGCCAACACTGATCCTTGTGGAAGACCATTATTTATAGTACACCACAGACTGTGGTCAGTTCCTGTATACACCGCAAATCTTCTGTCAGTCAACATATTTCCAAGTAGCGTTACGATTTTACGATTAGGAACTGCCTGAGCTACTTTCAAGAGTAAACCATCTCGCCATACTTTATTCTAGACGGCAGTAATATCGATAAAGACTGCCGATGTCTTCAGGCATTTTGAAAGACAGATTCGATGAATGAAGTTAAAGCTGGTCACAGCCGATCTTCCTCGACGAAAGCCTGCGTGAGATTGTGTTTGGAAGTACTTTGTGTATTATAATGGTAATTCTTTGATGTACTGGTCGTTCAAGCAGCTTGTACACTGTACTTAGTAGCGATATTGGTCTATAACCTGCTGGATCTGTCAGATTCTTGTTAGGCTTCTTAATGCCGATAACTTTAAATTTTTTAAACGTGAGCGACTCGTGTTCGACTCCCGGTCAATGCATTTTAATTTTTGGAGGTCCTGGTGGCTATGTGACATTACACGTCTGCTGCTAAAATGTCATTTCTTATTGAGTAGAATAAAATGGTTTTAGACAAATGTTATCGCTTTTTCCTGTAAACAATTTAAAAACGAATATTAGAAGTACACCATAAGAAGATAATATTCCATAAAATTAAATTATTAATTTTAAATATTTCAGAAGTAATTAATTGATCAAGACTACGGATTTAATAAAATATGTAAGGAATAATTAGACTTAGAAAAATATATTTTGTCATTTTTCCTTCTAGTCTGTTGCATTGTTTCTTGTTCAGTGTTGCGTTTTTTGTACTATATAATAATATTGAATAGATTTAGCATTGAATTGTATTTTGTCAAATTCTCAAGTTAAGAATACACATCAAGTTTCTCATATTTTTTAAAACTTGGTATATTCGCATCTAGTTTTTGTTTCTGCATATGCACTTTATCATATATCGAAGATATTAAAATTTGTTTACTTTTTCTACTTTTTCCCCATTAACCAAAGCAAAAACGACAGGATACAATCTTGTCTTACTCCTCTTCTGACTTTCAATTTTATTATCGCCTTCTATAAATAGTTTTACTGTTTGATTCCAGTATAAATTCTGAATTATAGTCAAATCGCTTTTTTCTCTTGTTTCTTGCTTAATTTATCACGAAAGCTATTAAAGGCCTTTTAATAATCTAAGACACATTGTGATCATGTCACATTTTTATATCAGTATATTTATAATTAGAAGCATCTGTGCCCAAGCCTGCTCTAAAACCAAATTGCATAATATAACAGACAGATTTATTCCTTATTCTCCTGTGAGTTATGCGTAAGAAAATTTTTAGCGAATGATTCATTAAACTGACTGTTCTAAAGTGCACCGTTTCTTTGATAACAAGATAAACATTGATTAAAACCATTCTTTCGAAATTATGCGTGTTATATAAATTTTTAAATTGCTGATTGCATGTTGTATTGTTCAATCAGATTATTTTATAAATACTGTGCTTCATTCTGTTCATTTTTATAAGTTGTATGTTCTAAATTAGTATTGTTTATATTTGTTATATATTGTATATATTCATATGTTTTTTTATTTTATTTTATGTTCACGTGATAATGTCTTAATAGCCAAAAAGCGTTGTGTTTTTTATAAACATTTAATGATTTTAAATCACTTCCGTTGTTTATTTTTTTTTTAATCATTACATTCCATATTTATCAAAATTTCGTATTTAGCACATTATGCGACAATTTTAGTTTTCATTTCAAACGAGCAATACATATCATTTAATATTTCCTTTTGAAATATATTTGTTTTCTTTTTTTAGTGATATGTCAGTTTATTTTCCATACATTATATACATACTTAGTCTATATTTTCTCATTCCCGTAAATCGTAACACAGTATTTAATTTTCTTTCAGATGATATCTTGGTTTAATTAATTGTTAATGAAAATATACAGATTTATTACGTTTAATACATTCAGCACTCCTCCATAGCTCGCACGATGTATGCCATTTCGAAGTATCAACCTTAAACATTTCTTTTGTAACTTAGTTTTTCTTCATCTATGAGACTGTTTTGTTATTCACCGCACTTGAATAATATAACTCAGTCTTGATTAAACTAAAGCACGCTACATTATTTTAAACGTTTCTGTAGAGGTATAATTCCTCGAGGTTTACATGTGTAACTATTTTTTTCGCAATATGGTTAATGTGCGATTTTATATAATAAATTATTATCCATTATTATACCGAGATATTTATGTTACAAACCTCTATATTATTGCAATGTTTATTCATACAATTATCTTGTTTTAATATAATGTATTCATTTGAACGAGTCATTAGTGTAAGTTGTATAAATCAAAATACAAAAATGTAGATCGGTAGACACGATTGTATAAAGAGCGGGCTAGTTATGCTTAATTGATATTCTTCTTCTTTTGTCATATCCACTCAGCGGATGTTGACCACCAAACTGTCCCATGCATATCGATCTCTGGCCGTATCTGTTAGTCTTCTTATTTCTCCGATTCTCGTCCAGTCTTTTATATTCTGCATCCTGGATAACCTCGATCTACCCCGACTTCGTTTCCCTGCTATTTTTCCTTGCAGTATTAGTTGCAGCAATCCGTATTTGTTTCTTCTTAAGACGTGTTCTAGATATCGAACTTTACGTTTTTTTATAATTGCTAGTAGTTCGCATTCCTTCTGCAAACGCTGTAAACATCTATATACCCACATTTCGAACGCCGTGATTTTCTTTAGTGTAGCTCTTCTTTTTTATTGCCAATTTGTACCTAGCTTGATAAAGCTATCAACAAATGTTTGAAAAGAGACTCGTGTATGGGGAGCACACCCATTGGTGTGTTCTACCCTATTTGTTTACACTATCTTGAATTTTGATCCTCTTGAGACGTCTTGTCACTGGTTTGTTCGGGATCGCTGCCGCTAGCTGATTGGGGTGTCCATACAGACGCATCATGTGATTTTGAGTTCGTCTATTAATGACCTCGTCAATGGTATGAATCCCTAAATCTCGATGGATCAGTTCATTGGTAACGTACCAAGGCATACGGTATATCAATCTGAGGGCTTTGTTCTGGAACCGTTGGATGATCATCCGATTCGATGGTTTCGCGCATCCCCACAGCGGTGCAGCGTAGGTCCATATTGGTTTCAGCATGGTATTATATATTAACAGCTTGTTTCGTAGTGACAGCTGCGACTGATATCCTATAAGCCAGTATAGGTTTCTCAGCTTTAGGTCCAATTCCTTCCTCTTCTTCTGTATATGAATCTTCCAATTTAGAGTGGAATCCAAATGTACACCAAGGTATTTCGTCCCTTTGCTTCTCGGTACCAGTATATTATTTAACATTAATTGTTTATTATGAACCTTTCTATTGGAGAATGAGACGTGTGTACATTTTTCAGGATTTATTTGGAGGTCCCACTTTTGTGTCCATTTAAGTATGGTATTTAAGTTTGCCTGTAAAATGGCAACAGCCTTATTAGCATCTTCATCAGATGCAATTAACATCGTGTCATCTGCAAATGTTGCTACTTGTACATGTTCATCAGTTGGTAAGTCGGCAGTATAAATAGAATATAAGAGGGGCCCCAATACACTGCCCTGCGGCACACCAGCGTGTATAGGGTATATTTCCGAATGCTCATCGTCATACTTGACATGAAACAGCCTGTCTGTCAGGTAAGATTGCAATAATTGATAATATTTTTCCGGGAAAATCTTTCTAATTTTATATAATAGACCCTTATGCCATATTTTGTCAACGGCTTTAGAGATATCAATAAAAATTGCTTCATTATATTTTTTATTCTCAATTCCTTCTTCAATTGTTTCCACAACTCTGTGTACTTGCTGTTCAGTAGAATATGAACTTCTGATTGCTGTGAGTGTCCATGTTTCCACTCCATATAGCAGTGTTGCCTATATGTAACACCTGACTATCCGCAGCTTCAGTTTTAATTTGATATCATTGCTACATTATTATGTTTGTTAAAATAATTGATATATATATATAATACTTATTATCATTAAGAATTAATTTGAAATTTAAATTTTTTATATAATAGCAAATATACAATTACCATCTAAAAAATGGAATTTGGAAGATGATAGCGATGAAGAAGAAGATTCTAAAGCACTAGCCATAAATTCGACAGAAACGGAAGAATTGGACCCATTGGACGCCTTTATGCAAGTATGTTCTTTACTTTCCAAGGTCATTCAGCGTACTGATAGTTCAAAGTTAATGATAACTGTGTATGCGACAAATAATATCCTATAATACATAATTGACATGTATAGTCTAAAATAATCAGGTTTAATATGTAATCTGCAAAATAATATCGATTAATTATATTTTATTAAACGCGTAGATAAATATTAATGTAGTGCACATAAATATATATATATATATGTATACTAGTATATCGTAGAATAGATTAAATTTAAAATACCAGTTTGTTCAATAATATGTCTGCATTAATTAATTACACATTTTCATCCATGTCTGTTTAATTTAACTGCCTATTTTTCCCGGCTCAGGCAGCTCCAGACAGTTAAATTAAATCCTTCGTATATGAATGAGCCTATTACGAAGATTGCGTTGTACAATTAACAGCATGGTTTTGATGGATAGCTCCGTACAGAATACATATTCTCTGCGGGGTATGTTATTTGATTATTCCTCATTTGTTCCAAAATTATGATTATTTCATTACAATTATTTAATTTCCATTGTTTTTTTTTTAACAACCCCTTTGCATGAAGAATGTACAAATAAAAAACAGTTCCTTATTACGTTTTGATGTAAAGTGAAATATAAAGTATAAAATTAATTTACATTTTTGGTCCATCCAAAATCAGTTTGATCTCTATTTAGTGACTTGGTGTTTTTCATTCGATATAGGGAACTAATACGAGTGACACCGCGTTTATAATAATCATATTTTTGAATAGTAAATTTAATAATATATTTTAATTTTTAAAAAGTCGTAATAAGTGCCTCATGTGTGTATATTTAATTCTTTAAAAACATTACATTAAATTGTTTTTTTTTTTTAAAGTTTATGCATATTAAACCTGCTTTCAATATGTTAAGTAAAAATACGATAATTTCATTATATAATACTAAGTAATGTAGAGGATGTTAAACAGGATAGAAAACATGTAGTGGTTACTGGCGGAGGATGTAAAGGTTTAATAAATGTGCTTGCTGGTTTGCAAACTTGCCGAAGTTGGATAGCGTGTAACAAATTTTACACACGTACGTCGGCATTTCCGCAATTACAAAAATACTTGTCCAATAATTTTAGTTATTATTTCATAAGTAGAAAGTTAATTTTAGATCAGTTTCTAGTTTCTAAAATTAAACATTAGTTTGATATTTTATTATTTTCGTGCTCTTCTTACAGGGCGGTATGTTTCAATATTCGTCGAGTAATTAATAATATTTTTCATTGGAACAACTTTATTACTATGTTCTGAGTCAAATTCCTATTACTTAATGGTTACTGAAATTAATATCCATTTTTATATTAGTTAATCATTGCATTATCGGTAATTATTAATAATAATTATTATGAGACAGAGTATTTTATGCATTTTAAGATTAATTATGTAACGATGAATTTTATATTTTTATCATGCACAATTGAATAATTTTGTCAGTTCAGTGCGAAGTGTACGTATGCGTTTGTGTAGTTGATAAAACGAGATAATGGTTATTTCCGGTGAATCTAAGAATTGGAACAAGGAATGAAGCAAAGTTGAAAATTCTTCGCTGTTTTGTGTGGTCAACAATGGCATGTACTTCGGAAGTCAACAAAAAGAAAATCACTGCCTTTGAAATGTGGTGCTACAGAAGGATACACCGAATATCGTGGAATGAAAAAATAACAAATTTGGAAGTACTTAACAAATGCAAATGAAGTCAACCAATTCTGCTAAATATAATTAAAGAATCAAAAAAGAAGTACTTTTGTAATAAAATTCGAGAGGAGGACCTTTTTACGCTTGCGATACAAGGAAAAATTTGTGGGAAAAGACCACGAGGAAGGAATACATATGGAATAGCAGGAAGAAAACTAGTTGGGGAAATGATAAAATAAGCTAGACAAAGACAAGTGTTCAACCTCCTGAATAGGAGATGGAAAATGATGATGATGATATATCATTATTCACAGTCATCTTATATATATGTAGATTGTCTTTGCTTTCCATGAGATTATTAATATATATATATATATATATATATAAAGCAGAGGCGTAGCGCCATTGGACGCGATGGAAGCGCCGCTTCCTCTAAACAAATTATGAGTATGGGATTGTTCTTTACTAACTATGAAAAGACATTGGTCACAGAAAAAAAATCAAGTAACTTATTGAATAATTTTAAATAACAAAATTAAAAAGTATTAGAAAAAAACGCTGTTAGATAAAAATCATCCACAAGTGAGTGATCGGAATAACTACAAGTCTGATATTTCACTTTATTTTTTGCTAGAGTTATCTCCGAACGATCCGCGTATATTAGTGATAACTAAAAAAGGCTGCGTGCGCAATTGGAAACACTAGGATCTGCCGCATTCGAGGTCACATACACAATTATATTTGCGCTAGTTTTTATCTGTGCGATAGCAATTTTGTGTGTGTATTGAGAGTGAAGAAAATATACGCGTGTATGTCGATCTGGAAGCGATGGAGCAAAGCGCTTTTCTGGTCAATAACGTAATTTTTATACACGCCCGTCAGTATGTTGCGTATGTTCATATTGTTGTAATTGCGACACGTTTTAGTTCGATCACTTTTCTATAGTATGTCGTTTATTAATAGTGGAACTGTAAGCGATGATCAGCCGCGCGTCTCGATCTGTAACACCACTACAGAAGAAACTGTACCGGCTCGTTTGTCGCCATTTACGGCAACTACTAATACACCAGTCTGTTCAAATCAATCTCTTCCGAAATTGATGCTGCACGTAATTGCGATATTGAAAAACCTCCACTGATTAGTTTTAGTACATTAAATTTTCATGAAAAATTAATATTATTCAAAATGAGAGACCAATGCCTGGTTTAAAAAACTTGATTATAAAATCAAGAGGACATAAAACATTTTTAAACAAATTTATACACAACAATCCCATGGTTATGCGGTTGTAAGAAAATAAAAAAAAATGTTTTGTTGAGCTTGCCTTTTATTTAACCAAGAAAGAAATGTATGGAATACAAGTGGCTTTGATGATCTGAATAATCTGCATAAAGCATAGAAACGACATAAACTGTCCGAATTTTACATATATCTATTTTTATACACGTAAAAAAAAATGTTTCATTATGGCGTTTTTTCTATTCCGAAATTCACTCTACGCCACTAATTTTAAGAATTTTATATATTGTACGCTTTGTTAGATTTTTAGCCGTTATGACATATCGAAGTTTGAAATATGTGAAAAATAAGGTTTACACATAATCTGGTTTTTAGGATACGTCTAATATATTTATTATAAAAGAAGAATTACTTTATTTTATTAAATTAGACATTTACATACATGTAGAAAATGAATAAAAAAAGTACTGTTGTAATTATTTATAATTATAGGAAAAATTACACAGTAAACTTGTTTGTTTGAAAATCTAGCAATATTAGTGTTCTTAATTTCACTAATAGTTTTCAAATATTTTATTTTAATCAGTTTCAATAGTTTGTTTTGTCAATTTATAAAAATTGTTTTTATTTTAATTAGGAAGTACAGGAAGAGGTCAGAAAGGTGAACAAATTAGACAATCCAAATGCCAACAATACCGAAAATAAATCATCTATTAGTGGAACTCCAACTTCTGGCATTATGATTGTCACTGGCGTTGCGAACAAAGTAACTGATAATCAGAAACGAAAGGGTGAATTAATTGAGCAAAATCAGGACGGTTTAGAGGTAAAAATATTTCTGTTAACAAATTATTTTTATTATTAAGTACAAGGAAATATTGCTGGGTACTACATGATTATTTTTAGTGGTAAATGTGAGATAAAATATTCTATTCGACTGTAACTATATCCGATTAACGGGGGATGATGCATAAGTTTTGTAATATATTTTTTTCAATTTATTGATTGGTTGATTGATGAAGCAAATCAAATCCGCAGTCTTATCTTCCAATCCTCTCTTCTTCTGCTTAGTTGTTTTAATTCTTAATAGTTCCTTGTTCCCATATCCTCCATAACTTGTTCCATGAATCTTCTTCTCGGTCTGCCTGTTGTACGTTTTTGCTGTCTAATTTTCCTTCTATTAGTTTTGTCAGTAAAACGCATTGTACCGTAACACATGTCCAATCCATCTATTTCTTCGTTGAGATATAGTTTCCACAATATGTTTTTCTTCCTTAATCCTGTTATAAACTTTTTCATTTGTAATCTTATCCGTTTGCTTTATTTTAAGCATTCTTCGCCAACACCAGGTTTCAAAAGCCTCCAGCTTTGCGATGTCTTCGCAATGTCCAGACAGACCGACCACATAAATGTTTTTACGAAATTTTTTGCTACGGCTAAATCTAGTTTTTTTTTTTTATGTTAACAGTTTTCTTTTCTTGTTAAATGCTGGTTTTGCTTGTGCTATTCGACACTTCACCTCTGTCGAACATTTTCCATTCCATTGAATTCTGATACATAAATACATGAAACTCTCCAACTGGTCTATTTTTTTTTTATTTAATGGCAATTGCCGTGTTAATTTTTGTTTTATAGTACACCATTATTTTTGTTTTCTTTTTGATAATCTTCATGTTATATTTGTTCACAAGGTTATCCACTACATTTAAAATATGTTTTAGTCCATTTTCATTTTCTGCTACTATGGAAATATCGTCAGCATATCATCATATTTATTTCTTTTCCGTTTATCTTAATTACTTTAAAATTCATGTTACGTAATTCTTTAATAGCCTGTTCTATGTATAAGTTAAACAGATGCGGAGACAGGTTGCATCCTTGACGCATTCATTCCTTATTATTGCTTCGGTTTGTATATTGTTCGTTTTTATAATTGCAGTTTGATTTTTGTACAAATTGTAGATTACTCGTCTGTCTCTGTAGTCAACTCCTATTCTTTTTAGTATATCGAACATTTTTTCCCAGTTTACATTATCGAAAGTCTTTTCCAGATCCACGAATGCAACGTACGTTGGTTTATTTATTTCAATCCCTTTTTCAATTATTATCTTTAGGCATAAAATAGGTTCCCACAGTCTATTTCTTTTCGAAATCCGAATCGTGTTTCTAGTTCTGATTCTATTTTATCTGATATTCTTCTACATATAATTTTAATTAATATAATAGACTCAGTGTTCGATGTTCACTGCAACTGGTAGTTCCTCGTTTCTTCGGTATGGTTATGATTATGCTTTTTTCAAAATCCTTGGGTAGCCGACCTTTTTCGTAGCATTCTTTTATTATAAGGAATAGTCTGTTAGTTGCATTTTTACCTAACAACTTTGTCTCTATTAATTTTATCTATTCCCGGAGCTTTATTTATTTTTAATTCTTTAACTGCCCTCTCAAATTCTCATTCCATAAATGTTGTCTTTTTCAACCAGATCATCCTCTTTTATAATGTTTTTATCAAGCTCCTTATGAGCATATAGTTCTTCTACGTATTTCTTCCATCTATCTGCTATTTCTTTAACCTCGATTAACTTTTTCCCACATTTGTCCCCCTATTGTATTACTTCTTTGGGCTCCATAACAGAAATACTTTCTGATTTCTCGATAGGCTGTTGTAATGTTTCCTTTGTTCAAAAGATCGTTTAATCCACTTCTCTTTTGCTTTCTTGGTTTCACTGTTCACCATATTTCGAATTTTTGTATTTTCTCCTTTCCCCTATTAGTTTCACTACTTTTTCAGTTATACATTTTTTTCTGATTCGATTCTCCCTTTTTAGTTTGATTTCTGTTACTTTGGTGATTTCAGATTTCAAGTCTTCCCAGTTTTCATCAATGCTGACCTAGCCCCTATTGTCGTTTAACTTATCTTGTATACTGCGCACTATTTCTTCCTTGTATTCTTGATTTCGTAATAGTTCTATATCGTATCGTGCATTTTTGATATTTTTCTTTCAATTTTTCTGAATTTCATTAAACTCCTCATTCCAAATTATGATCGCTATTAATATCTGCTCCTGGTGCTGTTTTACATAATTTCACTTCGTTTCTAAATCTTTCCTTATTTAGTATATAGTCAATCTGAAATCTCGGTGCTTTCCACGTATATCTTCCTGTGTTATGCTGTTGAAATAATGTATTTGCGATTACTAAATTTTTTTTCTTATAAAATTCGATTAATCCAGTTCCCCTTTTATTTCTTTTCCCTAATCCGTATTTTCCAGTTTTTTTTTGTTCTTCTTCCCCTACTACGGCATTCAAATCTTCCATTAGTATTACATTGTCTTTAGCTTGCACTATGTTCAAAATTTCAATTTTCTATTATATCATATTTTTCTCCGGATGTCGGCATATATATCTGGACAATTACTATGTCTGTTGACTTAGCTTCGATTTTAATCATTAATAATCTTCGGCTATATTGTCATATTGCTTTAACTTTTACCCAGAACAATTTACACTCCAGCTATCTTATCTCCTGAGTGGAGTAATTATCACTCCAGAAATCACAATTTTGTTCAATTTTTGTTTCACATTAACTTCAATTTTTCCATTTCTATTTTTAAATTTTCTATTTTACCAATGCACTTCATTGATGTTAAATTCTACGTTCCAAATCGAGTTTCCAATTCCCGCCGTGCTTTAGCTTCGCGCATTTTTAGCACCGCTTTTGGCAGCATTGGCGGGAGGTTTGATGCCTTGTTACCATTAATTCGCACCTTATTAGTTTTAAAATTTCTGTAATCAAATATTGTTTATAATCGAATTAAATTCTTAAAAAATTATCACAAGTAAAATCTGTTGTATGAATAATTAAAGTTACCAACCGCTTTATAGAACCATATGTTATCAACAAATCAAGTATAACAATTAGTAATTGAGAATTGTTTCAAATATTTATAATAAATTTTATTTATACAGAGTATGACATAGGAGCCGAACGTATTTGAAATCGCTATAACCAAGAATAATTAATTGTAGAGGGTTTTTTTTTTTGTTACTGAACGACGCAGAATTTTATATATTTTTTATTCGAAGTAAAGAATTATTACAAAATTACTTCGTTTTAAAAACAACACAGTTTAAATGATCTGGGCATTTTCGATCACTTTATCACTTTTGAAGTATAACGGTGAAAATTTCGACTGTTTTACGTTCTATATTGGCTCGGAGTTATGCCAGGTGTAGTGATTTATAGAGGCCTTAAACGAGTTTTGCGGATTAATTACAGGCTGCCTACAACCAGCGGCAACAATGAACCTTATATCTCCTGAGCGTAATAGCGGCACCACATATAAGACGCCATATAATAGTCAACAAGGAAAGGACGACCCAGTATTGACACGGAGAGACATCCAATGTATGGTCAAATCAAAGTGGCATATAAGCCGGGAAATAGCATCATGAAATGCACTAAAACACTGAGGTCAGAACCTGAAAAAGAACGGATAAACCTATGGATTAAAGAAATCATACCAAACCCAGTGAAACCGCCGGAAGAAACCCTGACGCCAGTATATAAAGAGAAATGGCGAACTATAACCGAAATCAGGTGGGCTGTGCTCGAACGGCATCATTGATGATGAAGTGGGTTCTAACAGAAGATTCGAAATGTTAGTGCGGAGAATTCCAGAAAATGTCGCATATACTGGAGTGTAAGATGAACCCGACGAGGTGTACAATGCATAATGTCACAGAGGCAAACGACAAAGCTAGAATTTTGACTGAATACTGGTACGATAAAATATAATTAAACATAATGAACCGGACACAAAAAGAAGAAAACCTTCATATTTGCCACAGAAATAAATCGAAAGAATACAACTCGAGTGAATGCGATCGCCAGGCTTGATTAGATTACACGGTTGGCAAACATTACATCGAACAGGTCTGTTGTTAATTCCAAAGTGTTGGTTTATTTCTCAGTCAAAAGCTTCGCGCTCAGTCTTCTCTGGAAGTGGGAGTTTTATATTTATTAACACCCATTTTTGAGTAAGTTTCTAATTCATGGATAGTTTTTTCAGAAAGCACGGGTTTATAAGGTTGAATATGTTTTCAAAAAGTGCAAATGGCATAGAATTTTTCTCTTATCGTAACTAAAACTACCAAACAAATATGATTTGACCATTAGACTACGACCAGTTGAGATCTTGCTCAATTTATTTACCTACGTTAGCGATTTGAAATACGTTCGATTTCCACGGTGCTTCCTAATTATATATATATATATATATATATCTCCCCGTGTTTACAGTACTCTTCTGAAGAAGAAGAAGAGGATTTAAATACAGCAGTTGCGACTTTAGCTAATAAGCAAAAAAAAGATTTAGCAAAAATTGATCATAACGGCGTTGAATATATGCCTTTCCGAAAATCATTCTATGTCGAAGTTCCAGAGATCGCGCGAATGACAGCGGAAGAAGTCGAAAAATACAAAGAAGTAAATTTTAGTAATTATATACTGATTTATTTTTTATTAAATTATAATTGTATTATTTTAAATTTATCTCGAATTAAATAGGTTTTGAAAATATTAAATGTGTCTTAATCCTGCGGATAGAAAATAAATATAAGTGCATTTGTTAAGCTTTAAATAATCTAAAGTACTTTAATACACACACGCACACTATTTACACATGTATTATTTAAGTTTTAGTACGAAATTTTATACTTTTTTCTTTACTATCATTAACGACATATGTAACTTATTCAAGATGCTTGTAGTTAATGTGTTACACATACGTTTCACAATTAAATCTAAACATAGTTTTCATGATAGGCTCAATAAAAGAATAGATTCGCGGCGATGTATTATTCTAATGGTATAATTTTTATCTAAATATAATATTTCTTCAATCCTTAGTAACGTTAACGTTTTATCACATTTCGGTCTGTGTATAACTTTATGTAATATCTGATTTTGGAAAAAAAATTAAAGATATTAAAATAATATTATCTTTTCACAAAGTAAACGTAAAAAATTACAAATGTTCCTCATAGTCAGTATGATGCTTTCAAATTAGAATCATCACTTTTGAGCTTATGTATCTATTTTCATCGATCTGTATTAAGATTTATCTTTAAATGATTCATTCTTTTCGTTTACTCGATTTTTATAATTATGTCGAATATATTTCGAAATTATTGCTTAGAATTTAATTCATCGGCTTGTTTTCTAGGAGTTAGAAGGGATTGTTGTAAGAGGAAAAAATTGCCCGAGACCTATAAAGACATGGCCACAATGCGGCGTTAGTAAAAAAATTTTCGATACGTTAAAAAAACATAATTATGAAAAACCTACACCGATTCAAACGCAAGCAATTCCTGCTGTGATGTCAGGCAAGTGATAAATTTAATTACGTTTAATGTTAAAGTCTGAAGTAAGAAAATATACAATTTTTATAAATGCTTTAAATAGATTGTGTAGTAATAAATGGTTAGCACTAGTTATGAAAATATAGATCGATGACATTTTTGGATTGTTTGTAGATATGTTAAATTAAATTTTATTTCCCTGTTTTACAAAAAAAAATGTAGAGCATCGAAAATAAATATGTTTTTTATTTTAAATAAATTTCTCTTTACATGCTTATATAATCTTGTTATTTTTGAAAACAATTAAAATTAGCTAATATATATATATATATATGTATGTATGCATGTCTATATTGGAAGTCTTTAGTCTTTAACTTTACATGTAAGCGGCAATACATTTGGTTGTTTCTGTCCTGGATATAAAACGACACACCGATTCGGCAGCAGTTATTCTTGCTTGCTAAACGCCAAGAGAAAACCTTAAAAAAAGATAGTCTAAAAATAGTTCGTCTTAATTCATAGCTATGTCCGGTATAACGCAATCGGAAGATTTTCATGTGGTACAAACACTAAAGATAATGAATTAAATTTACGGATTGGAACATGGAATTTATTAGACGGCGAAAAGTCAGCTGGCCCTGAGTGAATAACAGCATTGCTTGTAGTAGAATTAAGTCTATATAATATTGATAATCTGGATTAGCTGTAGAAAGGTAGAGTACAAAAAATGATTACACCTTTTATTGGAAAGATAGTGACAGTATAAAGTCAGAATACACGGCGTGGATTTTTTAATTAACGATAACTCGATGGAATATTAAAAAAGTTTCCAAATGGTATGAATAATAAAATAATTATAGTCCGAGTACAATTACATAAAATACAAACTTTAACAATGATATCTATTTATGCATCAATGTCGAATGCGTCAACATGTAAAGAAGAAAAATAAAAAAGTATCCCGATCAGATCAAATAGTTCTATTTGGAGATTTCAATGCTCATGTTAGAAATAATTTATTTTAGCCTGGGATAATAACAAACACTAAATTGAAAATAAAAATGGAAGCTTATTCTTAGAACTGTACACAAAACATTACTTCGTCATTACAATACATTATTTCGACTAAAGATGAAATATAAACATTTGAAGCATCTCTTGGATTGTGTAATTACAAAACAATCAGTTGTATGAAACGTAATACTCATCGTGGTATGTCGTGAAACAAATTAGTGGACATATCATCGACTAATGTGTGAATTGCAAGTTAAAATTAAACAAAGACACTTCTTTCATAGTGTTGCAAAATCGAAAAATAATATAGTAAAGTTAAGTACTTCATCCCTCCAAAACAAATACGAACAAATGTTTTTTTTTAAAGAAATATATTCAAATGATATAATAAATGATAATTCATATAACATTGAAGAATTTTGAATCTACGTCAAAGAAATGCTTTTAATTGCTGGTAAAGAAATCTGTGTCGCGAAAAAAATAAAATACTCAGAATGGTTTACTAAATACTAAAATGAAATTTTAGAAAGAGAGGCATACCAAGCTACTTGAAGTACACTGAATTCAATTACATCAGTCGACATATATAAAGAACTTTAAAGATGCGTGCAATACAAAATCGGAGCATGAATAAATAGAGGTTGGTAAGTACAAAGAACTAAACTATTATAATGATATAAAGGATTATAACAAATTTTGTGATGCTGTTAAAACTGTACATGATCCTACAAAAAAAAAAAAAAAAAACCCTAAAATTATCAAGAACAGGGATAACTTTCTGTTACAACACGATGAAAATATTAACACTAGATGGGTAGAATATAATAAATAATTATTAAACAAACATAATGACGTCATTTGTATAATAATAAAATTCATGATTACAACCGATATGTAGAAGAGGTTTCACAATCAGGAGATGTCTAATAATAAAGCTCCCGGGGAATTCATGGCTTACTCGTTGAATTATATAAATATGGAGACAATATAATTGTAAAATGAGTTCGTAAATTAATACTAAAAATATGATTGGCAGAATATGTCCCAAACGATTTTCGAAAATTTATAATTGCAAACATATATGAAAATATATGAAGTGAACTTGATTGTAATAATTATTGTAGGGTAATTTTAACAACTGTGAGTAAAATTTTGGGTAGATTGTAGCTAATAGAATTAATCATGTATCGACGATATAATACTTAAAAAGCAAGCAAGCAAGCTTTTAGATCACGAAGGGGAATCACATATGTGATTTTTGCTCTGCGATAGATTCAATAAAAATGTTTGGAGCTAAATTTAGGACCTACAACCAGCATTTGTGGACGTAACCAAAGCATTTAACTCCATCAATAGAAATACGCTGTAGACAATTTAAAAAAAAAATTAGATGTCCAGCGGTTATACTACTAGATCTTCTTTATTGGAGCGAATTCATTTATGCGACAGCTTGTAAAAATTAAATGGAATGCTTTTATATCAAACCGTGAGATTCTTCGACGTAACTAATGTGAACACCCCCATAGAACAATTCTATTACGCTCTGGATAGGTCGTGTCATACGAACGAAAGACATCAGGCTCTTGAAAGGAATACTATGTGGAGAATTACATTCAGGTAAACGGTGCAAACCAGATCACGCAAGAGATATAAAGATTAGATACTCTAACTAATAAAGTTAATAAAATTGAAAATAACTGTGAACGAATGACGAAGAATAGACTACAGTGAAGAATTATCAGCGTTAAAAAACACCAAGTACAGTCGAAAATCATCAAGCACGATTAAAAGCATCAAAAATATTCTCATTTTGCAGCTGCTCTATATGCGAGCGACTTTGTCAAACACGTACTGAACTTATCCCACACCTTTGTACGCACAATTGATTTTATTACCTTTTTTTCCTGTTTCTTTTTCATGCAGACGATTATACTTTGTGGCGAATGTTGATATCATTATGGTGTGTGTGTGCGTGTTTAAAGTGCAAAAAAAAGTATATTAATACGTATTAAGATAAAAAGTGCATTTCGTACTTAAATAGATGCATAGGATTTTCTAACAATCTAAAATAACTACCCTACGAAAAAACAAACATATTTAAAATTGTATTTTTGCCGAAATTAGTTACAAATATTTGTATTTTAAGTTATGTTTTATAGAAAAAGCTTTTAAATTATGAATCGCACGATTTACCACTTATATTCACGCGCACATGATGTTATACGAAGTGAGAAGAAAATTATGTCGTTAGTTTTATTATTGTAAATTCTAAATGTTTATTTATAATACGCTGTGTGTTCCGAGGTTTATTCTACATGTAAGCAATAATATGATTCACACGTTTGACTGCGACAGTTTTATTTTAAGATAGTTATTACCTTTTGCGCGTTATTGTTTATTTTTAAAAGTTTCTGAACCCAATTTTATAATCGTGTTTAATCTTGATTCGTTTTTAAATTCTGTTCGGAATTTTTTTATAGGTCGTGACACTATCGGAATAGCAAAAACAGGAAGCGGAAAGACGTTAGCGTTTGTTTTACCCATGCTGCGACATATTTTAGATCAACCCGAACTGAACGATACCGATGGACCCATAGGTGTTTATTATTTTTTTATTGCCTTCATGATTTAACATTTAGACACTTGGTAAAAGGAAAAAATAGAAATAGTTTTTAAAAAAATAAAGGAATATATACTGGATGAAAATATTATAAACGAAAGTAGAATAAAAGAAAATAAATCAAATAAAACAATATATATATATATATATATATATATATATATATATATATATATATATATATATATATATATATATATATATATATGGTAGAAATTGCTTTAAGTTTAAGAAGATAATAAAATAAAAAATTATGAACGTGAATGTAAGCAAAGAATAAATGGCATTGTGATTGCGATTAAACAATAAGTTATTATATCTTCCTATTGATATAAAATGTTACGTAAATAAAAATTTCACTAGGACAGATTTTATACTTTTGCACAGATTTATAGCATATGATTAGAGTCGCGTCTTATAAAATGTATGTTAAGGTGATCATATCGAATCTGCTATATAATTTTAAATAGAAGACGTACATTTAAAATTAAATCCAACCACTAACCATTATCGTGATTTTCAAATTTTTCAATTATGAAATTTTTACATCGCTTAAATTAATGTATTATCTTAAAATTTATAATCGATTTATTAGGAGGCGATATCCGCAACAACTAACAGAATAATATTAGTATATTAAAAAAAAAAAAAACACAATTAACCGCGTTTTAAAATGTATATAATTCATAGGTTGTGAGTGTTAAAAAATTTTATAAAACGATTTATATAGAATATCACACGATATTATTAAATTATACTTTTCACGTTAGCGGTATATCTTAAGAGAGGGGGATTTTTCCGCGAGCATAATTGATGTATTTATTTATGTCAAGTATTTTGCGTTACAGCGTGGTCTCTTGTATTCAATATCTTATTTAATGTGTTCATAGTCATTTTGAATCACGTATCAAAATTTCACTCGTAATATCCTCACATTGCTCAGCAGAAGTTAATTTACAAACGCTGAACAACCGTATTTATTAGATTTAACACGATGCTAACGGTCTTTGTCTTATTTATACAGTATCGTATCGTATGATGTTGATTTATAGATCGAGCTCTAAACGAGAAAGTCAGTCTAAACTCCCGCTGCGCAGATGATGTACATCTTCAATCGTAATCCCATTTTCCGAGTATACTTCGCATTCTTCAACGATGTGTTTTATTGTTTGCATGGGATGTCCGCAACAGCAACTAGCCGAGTCAGAAATACTCCACTTCTGCAGGAGGTGACCGCATCTACCATGACCAGTTCGGATTCTGTTCAAGAGTCGCCACTCCTTTCGTCGAAGTTCCATTCCTAGAGGTTGCTCCGTAGGGATTTCGACGAGGGATCCATTTATGAACGAATTACGCACCGAATTCCATTCCTTGGTCCATTGTTCTTTCCAATCGAATGCAATCGTGCTTGATCCAAAGTTGTCCATGGGGATTTCCTAGATTTTAATCTAACTTTAGGAGCTTCTCTTATAAATTTTGTAATTAGTAAATTTTCATTTTCTTTGAATTTTTCTGAGTTCTTGTTCAACGAGTCGGTTCTTCGAATATGAGGCGGTTGAATGTTCGTAAAAACTTGAAGCCATGCAGTCTGTGTGCTGCGTATCGTTTATGAGATAATACGCATGAACGTCCACTTTCCGCACATAACACCTGTTCATCCACACCGGCGAGCAAAATTCTTCGGCTGCATAAATTAATGATAAAGCGGATATGCGCAAAGTCTTAGCTGTTGATCCCCACGACGTACCAGCTAATCTTCTTATGATATTTACGTGTGTTCTAATTTTCTGGCTTAGGTCAGTGAGGTGTGTTTTGTACGTGAGCGAACGATCTAACGTTATTCCAAGATATTTTGGATTCTGCGTGTTATTGAGTTGCGTTCCATCCATTGTCAGATTTAGTTGTGTATTTACTAGCCTATTATTAAGGTGGAATAGGGCAACTTCAGTTTTGTTCGGATTTTGTCGTAAATTACATTTTCCCATATATGCACTTATTATGTTTAATTCCGTCTGTAACTTCCTTTGACATTCGGCAATATTGTATTAAAAATATGAACGAACACGTTTATGTAATATTATAGTATTATGTTTTAATTTACGATATTTACAGCGTTAGTGATGGGACCAACGAGAGAACTAGTCATGCAGATCGGTAAAGAAACGAAAAAATTTACCAAATCTTTAAATTTGAGAGTAGTTTGCGTTTACGGTGGTACCGGTATTTCCGAACAAATAGCCGAATTAAAAAGAGGAGCCGAAATTATAGTTTGCACACCAGGTAGAATGATCGACATGCTCACCGCTAATAATGGTACGTATTGCCTGCTCCGTCGTTTGATCATGTTACACAAATATATCTTCGACGTATATTGATTGAATTTTATTTATAATTTACGAAATTATGATATGTTTTACGTATATATATATAATGCATATATTTTTGCCAACTGGTTAGTATCGCGGGATCATTGCATCAAGAAATAAATAGAAGGACCAGACTGGGATGGACATCGTTTGGACAGAATTCGGTTATTTTCAAATCAAAAATGCCACTGCAATTAAAAAAGAAAGCGTTTGATCAGTACATCGTCCCAGTGATGACATACGGTTGTGAAACATGGAAGCTAACCAGGAATTACAAATATAGGTTACAAGTAGCCCAGAGATCAATGGAGAGACGCATGCTATCAATCACTAAGAAAGACCGGAAAACGATCGAATGGGTTCGCGATAGAACAAAAGTAACAGATATAATAGAAAGAATAAATGAAATGGCAGTGGGCCGATCATATAATGAGAAGAACAGATAGACGGACAGCAAGAATCTCACAGTGGTATCCAGGAGGGAAAAAAGGCTCCAGCGACGACCGCATACGAAATGGGATTACGAATTTAGACAAAAATTAGGAGTTACCTGGACCAGAGCTACTCAAGACCGGAAGAAATGGCACAAAATGTGCGGTTAATTCATGAAGAGGCTATACCATGAAATACTGGTTGATCAGCTGAATATGATATGTTCCGTGTTATTTTTATATGTTTGTTCTTAGTTTTGGATAATATACTAGTTTTTGTATATATATATTTATACATGTAGTGATTTGTTTTTTAAAAGCTACCAGTGAAAATCACTAATTGTTAAATAATCCTTATCAAAGCTTTTCGCCAATGTTACGTCATTTTCGAATCATAAGTAACCTAACTAATAATAAATAATAAAATAAATTGCTAATAATAACAATAACAAAGATGGTTAATGTACTAATTATTAATTAACTAATAACAACCGATCTACAGCACATCCAAATCCAAATTGAGATGCTTGTCAGGACGTACTATTATAAGAGCCTACAATCTTACACTTTGAACGTTAAGGACTACATTTATTTACAAGATGATCGTTAAAATTAATTCATAATCAAATGTTATTAATGTCCTTAATGAATTATTTTTATTTCTCAATTTTATTATTTCTAATTTTAGTATATATTTTCTTTATTCGCATATCCATATTATTTATTGTGATTTTCAATTTTTTTTTTTTATTCTTATACAGATGATGATGATTCATGAAACCCAATACATCCTACTATGTCTTTCATGAACAGTTTTTGCATGTTCGTGATGTTTATCCACTGTCAGTGTCAATCATTCTTTTTCTCTCATCCCCAATACCACCATCACTACAAATCTCCTTAGTATCAATCTAAAGTATGTCAGTAGTTATTCGTTATTATTGATTTCTAAATTTTTTTAGAATCGACTTATTTATTTAAGAGTCCAATATGTTTCCATTAATTATAGCTTGTACAATATATTAAATTTTTTAAATGCTATATCGTAATCAAAACTTTTTTAAATTCACATAGACTTCGTTTCACTTTTGTTACATATTTAATTATAAGTTTGAATCATGTGTTGAGTATGCTCTATACATGGTTCAGTTAAATGGTGGGTCAGTACGTCTATTCACTACTATCAGGTGTTGTCTATTTACTCTATAAATTTGTAACGACTTTGAAAATTTCTGGTCCATTAATGTTTCTATCTCGTGAATGTTAGATTTTGTTTAATTGTATTATATTGTTTTTGTACAACGAATTCTATCATTTTTAAAAGACATATTCAAAAAATATATTTATCGACTAAATTGTCAATTTCTTTTGTATTCGAAACACCGTCATTTAGTGGTTTTGAGTATTTGAAGCAGGGTTACTCGTGTATAAATACCAATTAATAACTATATTTGTATTTGTTAATAATACGTGCTTGGAAGTTTTGAAATATTATGAATATATTTTACTTCTATAGATGTAATTTGTGTCGTATGTTAAAAATTCCTATTTTTCCCCCATTTTTAATTTCGCTAAACAATACAATTTTTCAATCTTTACACGCAAAACTTGTTTTTATGATACTTTGGGTCATTATACAATTTTCAAAATTAAGAAATGCTTATATACTGTGTAACTTATTAGCAAATTAATTAATTATATGTGAAAGTATATTTAATGGCGAATGTTTAAAAAAAAATAACGTTTTATATTAAATAATTTACTTAAATTACTATTTGATTTTGATGCATTAATACTAATTGTATTATCGGCGTATTTGTGTAATTGTGTTATAATTACATTTACAAATAAATATTACTTAAATTTGATTCAGTGTAAATATTGTAGTATTGCTTTCTTTGGTTTAATATTCTTTTTTATACGTATATATTTTAGGTAAAGTAACGAACTTAAGACGTGTTACGTATGTTGTATTAGATGAAGCAGACAGAATGTTCGATATGGGTTTTGAACCCCAGGTAATGTATTAACACTACTTGTTTTAAATAAGTATAGATTATTTGTTTGTTTTTCACCTATTTATAATCAATCGCTTCATTGCTAAAATGAATTTTTTGAGTAATTCCTCTTGTTTTACTCGGAATTTATATTTCTTTCTACAAAAATTCTTGAATATTTATTTTGTTCGTACGCAGGTTCGGTTGAATTTAATATAGCAATATTAAATTGAGTACTTTATTGCTCAAATACCAGTTTACTATTATTTTTAATATATCATTTTGATGTAAACAACATTGCACCGCTGAGACTTAACGGTCAGTCTTATGATGTGGTGCTTTGCGGAGTTTACATTATTGAAATAATGTTTTCATGGTTTGGTACTTTGTATTATACAACTAAAAACGAATAATAAATCTCAGGCAAATATAATATACATTATGTTTTTAGGTTATGAAAATTATCGAAAATATACGACCAGATAGGCAAATCGTAATGTTCAGCGCGACATTTCCACGTCAAATGGAAGCGTTGGCAAGACGAATTCTACACAAGCCTATTGAAATTCAGGTATTTATTTATTTGATCTTTCATTTAAATTAGCTGTTGCGCCTTTTTGTTTACCATTATCACGAAATATTTTTTTTTTTTTTGAAAAGAACAAAATGAAACAATTTACTCATATTTATTAACATTTTATACGCAGCAAAATTAAACTAATATAAATAAAGTCCTATTAACTGGAAAATTGGCACGAGAAATTTTGTTATGATGTAATAACGTAGAATTATGTTTTTGGTTAATGTATTTCACATTAAAAATAATTATACTTTAAATCTCAACAGTTATAGGACAAAATTTAAATTCCGATCATACTTTTTTAAAGTATATATATGATGAATTATTAGTTTTAAATTTTTCCTTTTATGCGCTTTCTGTTATTTACATTTGTGCAATGTTGGCTTTCAATTTATTTACATAACACGAACGATAAAGTGTAATGAACGTGAATAATGGAAAATGTATATTCTACTTAACATATCGTCTATAATATTTCAGGTTTAAGATTCATTATTTAAATTTGTTAAATTATTAAGGTAATGCTGTTTTGACAATTTCTATTGTTTTGTGATTGCCGGTTCGAGAAATAAATTAAAGTCCACGTTACTTTCATAAGTTGTAATATGCGATAATCGTGTGTTTATTGGGACTTCATTTCTTTTTGTTAATGTTAATAATTATTTAATAAATCGCGTTTAAGTAAAATACTTTCAAGTTTTAACCACCTAACATTTAACTCTAAAACTTAAAAACAAATTTGTCAATGGAAGATGGAAATTGTTTCGTATGTAGCATTTGCAGTACTTTACATAAAATGAATTCAAAAAATTAAATTATAAAATCCACTCGAATTCGATATTTCGTTTATATAGATTTTTGTTTTGTCACACTGATCTTGACCACACTTGACATTGATAATATACTCTCGTATTTTTATTAACTCATTTCCCAATGGAAAAAAGTCAACGTCTATGTATATATTATCCGTGCTACTTTAGCCAACTATGTATGCGCAGTTTATACGACCTCCCTAGCCCACATCACGGGTCAGGCGTGGAAAGCAAAAGTATTGATAATATTGAATACTTAATGCTTATTATTTGCATCCGCTATCAATGCAAGCAACACTGGTATCCCCACCCTACATCTTGTACATGGGCGAAAAGAGAGTCATTTCTGAACAGAGTATTTTTTTCGACCATTAGGTCTACAACCGAAGTACGCTGCCGTATTCATGTCATAGTTTTGTAGAATCAAGGATATACCGTGTTCATGTTCTTTTTAATCTTGTTACGTGGATTACCAGGCAGCACTGGTCGATACATGCTCCATATTTCCATCTTTGTGTTATTTTTTAATTCGTTGAAAAATTTATTGTATCTATTGATATGGTAATCGCGCACATACTCTATCTCCAAATTATGGTGCAGCGTGATGTTGGAAACAAAGCATGGAGCGTTGGCTATTGAGCTAAGTATCTTCGACTGTAGCTGCTGAATTCGATTTGGATTTGATGTAGTTGATGTACCGTAAACTTCAAGGCCATATTTCCATATAGGCACCAGCACAGCCAAATACACTATTCGCTTACATAGTAGACTAGATACTGATCTCTTTCGTATTATACATTGGAGGTTGTTCATACTTGATTGTATTTTTTGACACACATATTGAATATGTGGTTTCAAACAAGCCCTAGGTATTTGACACAGTTGTGATGTGCTAGAGTAGCATCATTGATTTTTTACAGGCACACAAGACCTTCTATTCAGTGTAAATGTTATTTGATGACTCTTTTAAATATTGATTTTCTGGACTATGGCAAATGCGTATACTGGACTCTCATGTGTTGCTAAAATACAAATGTCATCAGCAAAAGTAGCCAACAGTGTATTCTTCATGACCAGTATGTCTGCTGTATAAATGGAAAACAACGACGGTCGTAGACTACCTTGTGGAACTTATGCTTGAACTGCATATTTCTTCAATAATACTGAATTCATCTTAACTTGAAAGAACCGATCAGATAGACAACTTTGTAATAATTTGTAAATATCATTTGACATTATGTACAATTGTATCAGTTAATTTCAATAACAGTGAAATAAATATAGCTGCGGCTTATTCGCCTCCTTGCAAACGTGGACAAAAAAAAATATGGAGAGCAGACACTACCGAGAAGTTCTGAGACATTTGGGTAACAAATTCATCCTGGGAGGTGACTTTAATGCGGGATCGTCGATTATTCGCGCGGAAGGCGAACGGGTTCTTAGATGTCATTAAAAATACACACTGCAATTTCCTATGGGGAAGGAAACCGACTTATTAGCCAACTGACCGACCAAAGAAGCCAGACCTAATCGATTTCTTCATCATGAAAGGTATTGCAACTAACTACATGGTTATCGAAAATGTAGAAGACCGCTCTTTGGATCACACTCCATTGTTATTAACAGTAAGTGCAACAGTCATAATGAAGAGAAAGAAAGTTACTCTCAAAAACAAATATACAGACTGGGATCGGTTTCGTTACGAATTAAACCAACAAATCAGTCTTACAGTGAGACTCAAATCTCCTGTGGAACTCGATGCTCAAGTCGAACAGCTCATTGAAGCAATCCAGAACTCAGCAAAGCTTGCTACATTCCCCTACTAGAAATAGTGAAGTGCAAGAAATCACATATCCTTTCGAAGTTCGCCAGAAGATTGCTGAGAGAAGGAAAGCTCGACGGGAATGGCATAAGTCACGTAATCCATGAGATAAAACCATCTTCAATCACCTGAATAACCAGCTAAACTGATTAATTAAGGAAATACAACAAAAAACATTTGCAACATATCTTGAGGAGCTCAGTTCCCAGGCTGATAAAAACTACACGCTGTGGAAAGCTACCCACAGGATAAAGCGATATAAAAGTCCAAGATGCCAAACACGATCAAATGCTTTTTCTACATCAAGGAAAATACCATTGCAATATGGTTTCCTTTCAAGACATGTGGCAATACGATCGGTAATTCTGTGTACTTGGTGAATAGTTGAATGTACACTAAGAAATCGAAATTGATGATTAGGAATTACATCATTATTAGTTACTATATTCATTATACAGTTCTTTATTAGGATTTCAAAAGTTTTAGATATCACGCTTAATATACTTATTGGTCTATAAGAAGACGGTACAAGTTCCACCGCTCAAAGATGAAGTCGGAAATTGGATTAGAAAAGATGCAGAAAAATCAGACCTTTTTGTAGACACCTAGCAAGAATCTTTCAGCCACACGACATTGCATCAGACGTGATACCTTCAACAAGTTATCAGGCAGATCAACCATTGAAGTACTTTACTCCAATGGAGATAGCACAGGAAATTGAGATAAGTATTAACCCGACGAAGGCCCCATGCATTGATCATATATCACCACGTATATTGAAAAAGTTACCACGTAAAGCTATTGTTCTACTTGCATACTGTTTCAATACAAGTCTTAGACTTGAGCACGTACCAGCTTGTTTCAAGGTAGCGCAAGTGATTATGCTCAAGAAGCCAGGAAAGCCAGTAGAGGAGGTAACGTCTTACCACCCAATATCGCTTTTATCATCAATTTCAAAATGATATGAAAAACTAGTACTAAAACGAATGGGATTATTTGTGGAGGTCCCAAACCACCAGTTTGGATTTAGGGACCAACATTCCACAATTCACAAGTGCATAACGACAGTTATAGAGCGAACATTCGAAGATAAACAATTTTACACGACCGTTTTCCTCGACGTAGCATTTTCGATAAAGTCTGGCACGAAGGTCTCATCGTTAAAATGTGTAACCTTCTGCCAGGGAATCTGTGTCGTTTGCTAACATCATACTTGTCAGAAAGAAAATTTCGGGTAGCACATGAAGATGCTAAATTATCGTATCACCGATACAGACTGGAGTTCCGCAGGGTAGTGTCCTTGGACCTATCCTGTACCTCCTATATACCAACGATTTGCCTAATGATGATAAAACAATTACGGCTACGTTCGCCGATGACACCACCACTCTATCCAAGAGTAGTAGCCAGAAGGAAGCAACAAAAAGAACCTTCAACGACATCTAGATACCGTTATCAGTTGGACAACGATGGAAAATCATGTTCAACAACTCCAAATCGCAACACATTGTATTCACCCTGCAGTACGTCAACGTGTGGAAACCTCATGTAAAGATGAAGTGCAGGCAAATCAAGAGGTTAATAGGACGGGGTTCAACGCTCAGCATTTACTGTAAACCCCTGATATAGTTACAAATTATAAAGCCCATATGGACATATGGAATAGTCCTATGGGGCTGCGCTAAGAAGACCAATCAGCAGCTTGAACTCGGCAAAACGTAAATCTACGAATAATCGTAGATGCCTATCGTTTTTCTTGCAACGATGGCATACACCGCGATCTCGAAGTAAAAAGTGTACTCGAAGTAATACAAGATATTGCAAAGATGCATAAACGACGACTGCATGGACATCCCAATCTTGAAGCGAAAAAATTGCTTGACATCGAACTCGATACTCGCCGTTTGAAACGACTGAAACCGCATGACTTGATTTAGCATTAAGTACTAATTTATATATGATATATGTAAGTTAGTAAGAAGCCTTGCTTGCTGGAGCAAGTGTCATCGCACCCGTCTTTATGTTTAACACTAGTTTTAAGCATATACACGTCGTAATAATTGTAATACAAAAATTCTTTCAGCTTATATCAAAGTCCAAGATGCCAAACACGATCAAATGCTTTTTCTACATCAAGGAAAATACCATTGCAATATGGTTTCCTTTCAAGACATGTGGCAATACGATCGGTAATTCTGTGTACTTGGTGAAATGTACACTAAGAAATCGAAATTGATGATTAGGAATTACATCATTATTAGTTACTGTATTCATTATACAGTTCTTTATTATGATTTCAAAAGTTTTACATATAACGCTTAATATACTTATTGGTCTATAAGAAGACGGTTGAGTTCAGATTTTATTAGGTTTTAGAATTCATATAATTATTGCTTCTTTCCACCCTTTGTAGGTAATATACGGTTCTCAGTACAGAGTTGTATATACATGTTAGCAGTAGGACTGCTTTAGGCGGAGGCTTCTTTGGGAGTTGTCTTTCAGGTTTCACGAGGAAAAGAAGTTGATGTATTTCTCATTATTAAAATCTTGTATTGATTTTAGTAAATGAAGGTGAAGAGAAGTTATACTCTCGTTTTAATGATAGTAGCCTATTACGTTTCCATCTAGATCTAGAGCAGCGAACTTGTATTAATTTTTTCAACCTAATCGGTATATTAAATTCATTTTTTCTATTAGACTGGTTAAGTTTTGTTGATACATTACACGCATTATGTATATTATTTATAATTTTTTTTTTATTGCCTGATCTATCTCTTTGTCGTTTTTTAAACGAATTTTAACATCTGTATTGAGGTTCATATATTCACTAAATTTTAGCAAGTTTGTACTGCTGTTAGTTAAGGGTGGCTCGTAACGTTGGCATATTAATTCAACTCTTATACTAGCTATGACTTGGGCATAGTCTGAGCTTAATTCAAGAACCAAACATCTGAGACGGAAATTGTGCAAATTAAAACAGGTGTATAGAGATAAAAAGTGATTCATCCCCTTAAGTGTGAGTGCGGGCATGTTCAAACAATAAATTATTTAGACAGTGTGGATTCTATCTATCGATGATACTGTTAAAAATTATATATGACGCGACGAATAATGTTAGGTTATCTAGTTTGATCGTTGATTTATTATGAGAAGTAATATGTGCTCCGAGGAAACGAATGAGTACTTTTTTTCTTCAGTGTTAATTATAAATTCCTAATAAAAATATAATTTATTTTATGTTAATTTATTAATTTTCATGCTGGGTGATTTTAAATTTCGACATACATTTGGCTTTTACGACTTTATAGAGAGGGTCCTTAGTAATTTATATTTATTTCGTTAAAGTTGTCGTTATTTGTTATACGCGTATGTTAATTTCTGTTTAACATTTAGAACACGGAATGTAATTTTTTTAACGGAGATGTTGAAATAATGTAATTTTTGGGTAAATACTGTAAAAAATTTTTAAACGAAAGCTTTTTAACATAATTAAATAAGAATCCATGTTTTAATAGTTCATAATTTTTAATCATACAATTCAATAAGTTCTACCTTATTACTACAAAACTTGCTTCGGATGACTTTTATTATTATATATTTCTTTAATATATTGTAAAATTATAATTATTACTGCCCTTCAAATATCGTCTGTTTTGTTCGAAATAACACTATTATGTACTTTTTTATAATCGTGTAATTTGGCTTTTCTACATATATTAATGACATAAGAAAAGTACATTTTGATCAACGGTTTTTTTCTTTTTAGGTTGGTAGTAGAAGTATCGTATGTAAGGACGTCGAGCAGCATGTGGTTATTTTAGATGAGGAACAAAAATTTCTGAAACTTTTGGAAATTTTGGGTCATTATAACGACAAAGGGAGCGCCATCATATTTGTTGATAAACAAGAAAACGCGGATAATTTGTTGAAGGATTTAATGAAAGCCGCTTATTCATGCATGGCTTTACACGGAGGCATTGATCAATACGATAGAGATAGTAACATAGTTGACTTCAAAAATGGGAAAATAAAAATACTAGTTAGTATTTTATGAATTTTTATTTCAATTTCTAAACCATCTAAAACAAATAAATCCTATAATGTCTGCGGCGTATTAAATATTTTCGAAATAATTTAAAACTTATATAAGAGAATTGTTTTTTTTTTTTTTAAATCAAGTAATATTATTAATAATGTTTTAATAAGATTTTATCCTCGTTGATATTGAATATTCATATAGTAGTGGACTGATTAACAATGTTTGTTCTCTATGGAGACAAAATGTAATTGAAACTAAATATAATTTACCTTACTTTAATTAGATAATGCGCATTAAAATTAACAAAAAAGTGATAAGGTCAAGTTAATGTGAGATCTGAAATATTTTGGTTTTTTGATGGGTGAAAACGTTTTAATCGATAAAAATGTTTTAACATAAAAATAAGTATTGGTCACCTCTAAAACTTATTTATCAAAACTTAAGAATTACGACCGTTATAATTATTAATTGACGAATTATACATGTATTCAGTAATTAATAATGATGATTTAATTGTTCATTATCCATAGCTGCGCAATCAACGGTTTAAATTATGAATTAAAACTTGTATCATAGGTACCCACGTTAATATTCAGTCTATTTGTTGAATATAATTTATGTTCTAGTCTAAACAATAGTTTCAAAAATAATTTAATCGCCTTAATAAAAAACCGCTTGCTGGGGAACAGGATTGTACTGTATAAATATGATTTTTAATGACATTTTATTTTATTACACACACACACACATATATATATATATATAAATAACATACATGATATAACTTTTATTATTAAAAGATTGCGACATCAGTAGCAGCTAGAGGTTTGGATGTAAAACAATTAATATTGGTTGTTAATTATGATTGTCCAAATCACTATGAAGATTATGTTCATCGTTGTGGTCGGACTGGTCGGTATGTATATATATATATATATAAACAATTGAGTTTAACAAACATTTTTTAATTAATGATTATTCCGGTGTTAGTTACATATGTTTCTGTAATAACTTATAATACCAGTTTTCATAATAATATCATAAAAAATATTATTAAACAAATTTACATTTGTGGTTTGGTTAGCACTTATACGTCTTTTTTTTTGTTATCGATTGCCCTGTTTATTGCTATTCTTTATAAATCTGTTTGGTTCGTCTAAATCGTGCCTGCTTGTTGTACATGTTCTAGGAATATATCCTTCAATTGTATCTCGTAACAATCCATGCCAGCGCACATAATCCATCCAACGGAGTTTCCACTCTTAATTTAGTTCACTACCTGTCTACTTGCGCAGATTTAATTTAAGATTTTTTTGGTTTATCCTCTTAACCCTCCTTATCATCTCATCCGTATATTTTATTTGTGATTGAAAGTTTATTTTAATTAACTGACCGTTTATTTAAATGAAAAGTTGGTGTGTTTTTTCGGATTATTTAAATAATTTTTAACGAAAATATTATTATACGCGCGTAATTCTGAAAAATAATTTTATGTCGTAATTCGCAGAGCTGGTAATAAAGGTTACGCGTACACTTTAATTACGAAAGAACAGGAACGATTTGCAGGGGACATTGTTCGCGCGTTAGAATTGTCCAGTATTCCTGTTCCTCCCGATCTTAGTAAAATGTGGATACAGTATCAGGCTAAACAAGCTGCTGTTAGTATACGTTTATTTTTAAATATTTTATAAACAAATTATTTTTATCGGTACACCTCGTAATTTCTTACATTTCTTTTGAAATGAAATTTATTTATTATTTATCGTGAATTCTCCTTATTCAGTGAAATATTAAAGTATTTTACAAAAAAACACAGCTCATAAATTAGAGCAGAAAAACAATTTAAAGTGTACGCTATATAGAGTCTACATTAAAGTAAGTTTTATAAAAATACTATCGGGGTGGATGTTTAAATTTTAAAACGAAACGACTAGTTACTGCTGCTTAAAATGTTCACAACAATTATTATTTGGCGGCTCGTAGTTATTTGGTTTTTTAAATTTTTAGGAAGGCAAGAAAATTCATACTGGTGGTGGATTTAGCGGCAAAGGTTTTAAATTTGACGAAACCGAAGCGGCAATGGTAAATGAGAAAAAGAAATTTCAAAAAGCAGCTCTTGGTAATTAATTATTATTTTTAGTTTCGTTATTGGAAAAGAAGGAATTACACATTGTATAATATCATTTATGAAATGAATATAATAGTAGCAATACCGAAAAAAGAAAAGGCTGATACATGTGGAAAACATAGAACTATCAGTTTATTGTCACATGTGTCAAAAGTTTTAACAAAAATTCTATATAGAAGAGCAGAACAAATGATGGAAAGAATATTAGCAGAAGACCAATTTGGTTTTAGAAATAATAAATATATCAGAGAAGCAATATTGGCCTTACGATTAATCATTACAGAAATAATAAGGAAAAAGCACATTTATAAGATTTATAGAAAACGCATTTGACAATGTCGAATGGAAAAAGATGTTTATAATATTAAAAAACATGGGATTAAGATATAAGGAAAGAAGGATTATATACAATCTATATAATAATCAACGGGTGATTATAAAAATTAGAAATGAAGAAAGAGAAGCGAACGTTGGAAAATGTGTAAGATAAGGATGTGTATTGTCACCCATGTGATTTAATGTTTACTTAGAAGAAGCGATGAAAAAAACTAAAAAAAAAAGTTTCAAGTAATATCAATACACGGGGAAAATGTTAGTATGCTTAGATTTGGCCATGATATCGCTATTAGTAAGCAATAAATATAATAATATAAATAAAATTGCCCAAGCCAAAGCGGCGTTTTATAATAAGAAAAGCTTATTGGCATCGAGAAACATAGAACTAGCCGTTAGGAAAAGACTGCTCTTGGATAATGACGAAAGATGAGAAGCGAAGACTGAATGCATTAGAATTCTAGTATTACAGAAGATTATTAAAAATAAAATGGACAGATAAGGTAACGAACGATACGACACGAAGAGCTAATCTAATAGAAAGGATGCAACCGGGAAAGAATGTGATTGGAAGACCGCGAACAGATTACATTTCACAGATACCCGAAGATGTGACGGCGTCATCGTATGAACTGAAACGCATAGCACAGAATCGACAGAGATGGAAATCAATGACAAACCAATCTTAGGATTGAACACAATATGATGATGATGATTTCATTTTAAATTTTCGAAGTTTTTCTATCACAAATATTCTGATATTTATATAAAAAATTTTGTCGCTCTAAATAACATATTCTTGTTTATATTTCATTATAAATATTAATCAAATTTTGTGTATTATTATGATTTTTTTATTACAGGATTACATTTATAACGGGTATATTTTCTAAAATATTCTATAATTACGATGTACTTTCTATAGCTTAGAAAATCGTCCTGTAGTTAATCCTTTAAGCCACTGTGGTACACGGTTAGAAGGAGATATTTCTCAAAATATTTGTATCTAGTCACCTAAAAAATAATATTCTACATAAATTATTGATTTATAGTTTTGTGTCACATGTGAAACACTTTGCATTTCAATGAATGAATAATTTATCAAAATCGGGTTAACTATATTCTACTTGAGAATAATAACGTGTGACTGAAAGGGTTAAATACGTTATTTCATATTGGATGTCAATGTGTTGCAATAACTTGTGAAAGTAACTTTTAGGCCTCGAAATTGTTTATTATAACACTGCACGATGTACAAAACCTGTTTATTCAGATTTTCTTAACGAGTATATTATACCAAAAATAGTGGCACTACTTGTTAAAAAATTAAAACGCAAAAAATATATTCAAACTAAATCTATTGGTCGTAAAATTTTATCTTTTTTATATATAATCTCTGCCAGTTTGATTCAAAATTGTGTAGTCTCCTATCGTATATAATTTCGACTATTTCTTCATTCGCTCTTGTATTTATCATCATTTTTATTTTAAATTTGGTTTATATTTTCGTCGTATGGTGAATTGTTTTATTATTATTATTACTATTATTTTTTATTGGTCATCTGTAATGTAGTATATATGTTTTCTGTAAAGCGTATTTTTATAGTTATCGAATAGATTATTTTAAAAATAATGATTAGTTGGATCATATGTTGTAGTATATGTTTTTGTTTTTTTTATTTCATTAAATTTACATTAGGTCTTCAAGATTCCGATGATGAGGATATCGAGGGTGATATTGATCAACAGATTGAAAGTATGCTTGCTCCCAAAAGGACGGTAAAGGAAATTAAGGCACCCGTTGAAACAACCAACGTTGGCCCCACTGCTCAGCGTAAGTCGTATCTTCAAATCTATTTGTATAATTTAGATTTTGTACTATATTGCATAGCAGATTACCTTTGTTTGATATTTTGTGTTTGTAATTAGCTATTGCAAATGGAACGACCCCAATGAATACTGAACGCTTAGAACTAGCCAAATTATTAGCGTCGCGTATCAATATGGCTAAGAATTTCGGATCAGATTCCAAAGGAGCTACACAACAAGCTGCCGAAGCAATACTAAAAGGAGCTGGATCGCAACCCATTATAACGGTGTGTACGATTATTATTATTATTATTATTATATCATTCACATTCTTTTTTTATTTCATATTTTGACAGATTTTCTAAATAAGGCGGCAATAAATATATTTTTATCCTAATTTAATTATAATTAACGTCCCGGTATTATTATGTCGTATCCGGTCATAACCTTTCCCGCGACCAATATACCCGAAATTTTACAGTTTCTTCATCAATATCGGAATGTAATTTATCTGCATCAAAGGTGCTGAATAGGTCGCACTCGAATAAATGTTCGTTATTCTGTATCATGCCACATTCGCATCGATTTTCATCTTCCATTTGTTCAAGTTGTACTTGGTTCGTGCCACTCCACTCCTTATTTTGTTCAAAGTGCGCCACAGAGCAAAATTCAAATCGTTTCCCGTTGGAAGAGATTCCGTTACATTACTAGCGCTTTGAGTTCTCCGAGCTTCTAGTCTTCCAGACTTTGCAAAGTTTTCCAGTTCTTCGACTGTACCTAAAAGGCTACGTCTCAATTTTAATCTTCGTCTAGCAAGTCCGGGCCATATAGTGGATGGCGTCCATTGTTTGTTATTTTCCATCGTTCTTTTTTTTTCTAATGTCAGGTGGTGCAATGCCACTATATTTGTACAACTTGTGTAGTGGTGTTGCTTTTAAGCAGCCTGTAATTATGCTACACGTTTCATTCAGAGCAACATTTACTTTCTTTGCATGTATCGAACGGCTCCAAATTAGGCACGCATATTCTCCTGCTGAGTAGCAAAGTGCTAGTACCGATGTTCGCAGTGCGTGTGGTTTTGCTCCCCACTTAGTGTCATTTTTGTTACTTCACAATGTCTTCTAAACGTGAACGCTCTATCTAATGTAACTCCTAAATACTTAAGGTTGTCGGTGTGGCTGAGTTTCATAACATTCCACGTGATTTGCAACGTTTAGCTTCACTATTACGGATGTGAAAGGGTCATGTTTGAGTTTTTGTTAAATTTGGTTTCAGTTGGTTAGCAACGTAATATTAATCGAGATCGTTGATCATTTCATTGAGGGTTTCTTCTAGAGTGTCGAATGTGTTCTTTTGTACTATGAAGACAAGATCATCTGCAAAAATAAAAGGTTTTGTAATTTCCGCAACTGGTTGATCATTGGTGTATATATTGAACAGTGTGGGGGTCAATACGTTGCCCATTGGGCAGACGTATAATTGTTTAGAACGAAATTTAGAATCTTTACTTAATGTTAACAAATTTATATAAACATTTTCTTTTCCTTTTCATGTGTAAAATAGGCGAAAACAGTAGCTGAACAATTAGCTGCCAAACTGAACACGCGATTAAATTATCAGCCGAAAGAAGAGGAATGTGAAAAGGACGAAGAAGAAGAAATTCAAACATTCCATAAATACGAAGAAGAATTGGAAATTAATGATTTTCCACAACAGGCAAGATGGAGAGTAACGTCCAAGGTAAAAATTTATTATTATTATTATTTTCAATACAGTTATTACTAGTTATACGTAAACTTAAATTGATTGTTCGGATTAAAAAGTATATTGTACGTTATATTTTTTTTAAAGAGTTATTTAATTCAAATATATATACTCAACTTGTTTCGTGATGTTATAAACATTTTTGTATATGCGTGCATATTAAAAATATCTGTTTGATGAATTTAAATCTATAAACAAGCTAAATAATAATATGCGTATTTAGTAAAATATTTAAGTACAGTTATGAAAGTAAAATCAAAATGTTCTTTAATAATTTCCAAAGATGATTTCTTAAAATGATTTGTATTGTAATTTTAATTATTTTTTATTAAAAAATAGAAATAAATAAAATATACCGATGAAACATTAGGAATCAATAAAATTTGTTTAGGATAATAATATGTAAAATGAATAATACACTTTTTTACAGAATTGCAATTTTTAAACTGTTGAATGAATGTCAGTCTTCTCCGATAAAATATAAATAATTATATCTATGTCGTTTTTTATATATATATATATATATATATATATATATATATATATATATATATATATATATATATATATAATATAGCTCTTATTGTGGCACCTACTTTCTTCGGCAATCTTCGAACTAAATATAAAAAGCAGTACTTATATATGCGCTACTTGTGCAGAGATATAGCCCAATGGCAAAGCTCTGCTAATTGCTTGGTAATGACCAAATTACGAGGTTTGTAGCTCTTGAGCGTTCTTAAGTTGATGTCTATAAATAAAAGTGCTAAGGTTTCCAAAGCATAATCACTTATCATTAATCCGTTTATCTACGAATCTACGCGGAGTGCATCATTTCATTGAAACCAACGATTATTAATTATTACGTTTATTCTAAGCCGTTTGCATTATTTTTATATTCGTTAATTTAACAAATCTTTATATTTATTCCATAAATCCATATTGGGCGTATCGTGGTTTTATATATCAGGAATTTGTTCTCCAGCTTCAATTTGGAATTATGTCAAATGATCCATTGTATTTGACCCTTTTTTTCCCCTCGTATTTTAATAGTTTCCTCCATATTAATAATTTTAAATCCACCTGTACACCTAATTACGTTGCAGAATTTGCAACTGACGCTCGCTGATTATTAACATTGATTACGCAACACGGACCCTGATTACGTAAAGCGAAGGTAACGTGTACAGATTTTTGTTCATTTAGTCGAATTTTTCAGTTCTGTGTCCATTTTATTATACGATCGAAAGCATGTTGCAGATTGTTATTTTTGTTCTAGTCTGAGAATAATTGATTGATAAGTATCGTTAACAAAAAACATTGCAAGCTCATATCCTGTAACGTAGCTGCTGTATATAATAAGTACAGGGTGATCGATTCTAAGACGATACTTTGCGGAACACCTACTTGTATCGGATGAGAACTGATGTAGTATCTTAATGTGATACGCAGAACCAGCCATCGGATAAATACAATTGTATAATATGTTACAAGTTATTTGGTAAATTGCGACTTAGTCCTTGAAGCCATACACGAACAAATGCCTGTGAAATGTTCATAAATACAATTGAACACAATTTATATTATTTGAAATTTAATAAATTATTTCGTGCTTAGCGCATTTGTGGGACACGCAAGATGTAGCGATCTATTGAATTAATATTATCGTTTTACATATGTATTTGTATTTATTTTTAAATTTTCCGTGGATCTTTATAATGAAATCATAGATGTAAGGTGTATAAACAATCCATGCAACTATTAACTTTTTTCATACTTTGTTGCAATAATAAGTCCGTTTGTTTAATAAATTACGCTTCGCAATAAAATCATCTATTAATATTCAATTATGATACTTTTTAAATTATAGTCGATGATCGTGAATTAAACGTCGTGATCGTCGGGTTACAATCAAAATTTATTAAATACCATTTTTTAAAGAATGCATAGTGATATTTTAGATTATAATAGATACTGAGAATAATGTTATTATTATTGTTCTCGATTTAAATTTCAATATTTCTTGTATTTCTTAAGTGTTTAATTTTAAATTAGGCAGTAATTAAATTTGTGATACGTAATATCGAATATTTGATTAATTTTTAATAGGAAGCGTTGGTACAAATAGCGGAATACTCGGAAGCCGGCATCACAGTACGCGGTACTTATTATCCGCCTGGGAAAAATCCGCCGGAAGGAGAAAGAAAACTTTATTTGGCTATTGAAAGTACTAATGAATTTTCCGTTTCTAAAGCAAAAATCGAAATTACCCGTCTTATCAAGGAAGAACTTATGAAACTTCAAGCGTCTGCTCATCATATGGTTAATAAAGCCAGATATAAAGTCCTGTAATGACGATGTAATATTTTCATATTAATTATAAGAATAATTACGTAAATATTATGCAAGTTAACATCGGTCACTTTTAACGGTAGCATAATTTTAATGTTGGACGGGACGCGTGGAAAATAATAGATTTAATTTGAAGTTCCGAGGTAAAGTTTGACTTGTTAACTCTTAAAACAATACATAAGTGTGCTAAATTTTTCTTTAATCTCATATTTCTTCTCTCTTACACGTGCAGAAGGAATGTAGTGGTATTTTTCTTCTTCTACGCTTATAAAGGGACTCATGGGGAATTTTTTTCTTTTCACTTATAGAGTGTAATTTCAAGAATATTTTATTTAGGATTTTGTAATTAATTGCACAATGATACTCTATATATTACCAATCAGATAATTTCACGCACTTAGTTGAACAGCATAAATAAAACGGACAAAAAAAAAAGTAATGTATTGTACAGCAATCTAGTTTTTTCAATGAAAAAAATTTGAGTTTGAAATATTGCAACCACTTTGTAAGAGATTCGTAACATTTCACGCGCAGAATAATTGCAGTATGATTTGCGATTAATTTAAATTTTAAAATGTTCAAAATTGTTTTGTTTCCAAGGTAATCTATTTAATGTATATATGTAGTGAAATTTCGCCATACATATTTGTTATGTAGAGAATTTGTTAATGTAAGTATATATGTAGAACGTTTTAAATGATTTCAAAATAAAGAGTCAATTATAGATTGATTCGATATAATTTTTTGAAAATTTACCTTAACATTTAATCTTACTGAATGTTTAAAAATATAAAAGTTGCATACTCGTTTTTCGTCCGTATTGCTGCGCGTATACGAAATGTGAATTTTGTTTATAACCATTGTAAATTAAACTAAATCGCAATACGAAGAGCTATATCATGAGTATAAAATAATCGCAGAAAGAGTGAACGGTAATCTATTTCTATTTTCTTCTGTTGTACGCTTGGCATGTCTACCTGAGCCCCAGTAGATAATTTCATTCTCTTAATACCTTCAAGGAAATGAATAGCTTTCTTTGAAACATTGTTGTGTCAAAACATTTTTCAGGTGACATCGAGCATATTCGTGGAGTTTTTATTATTGTCGCAGGGTTTTACTCTGAATGATCCTTGTAAAACTCGTTTAAATTTCTGAGTAAATAATACGCAGTATACACACAATGGTTCCTTTAAGTATTTGTGAATATGCTAACCACGGTGAGTAGTTTGTTAACCATGTATAAATAAAACGACGACTTGATTTGTGAGAATCTTTATAAAAATTGTATGATTGACCTAGTTTACAACAATTAATTAAAATTTCAAATTTTGGAAAATAAGGTTGTCTTATTGCAAATGAATTCCACGTGGATGTCTAAAACTGGCTCAGAAGTTGCTGAAGATTTGAAAAACGAAGGTGATGAAAATGAGGGTATATTTTCATTAAGTTGTTTGACACCAAAACCTATATTTTCGAAGATCAATTTAAAAAACATTTATTGTCAAGACTGTAAAATGATAAATATTAATATATTAAAATCTAGATAAAGTTGGCTGAAGTACGCAAAACCAAAATTACACAATTTAATAATTGCAAAAATACAATGATGTATGCGCTACACATAACACACACAGGTACGCATCACCACGTTTACTTCATTAAAAAAAAAAAAAACATGACCATATTTCATCTTAATTCTTAAGTAAATACCAGGCAAATAATACTTATCCAAAATGTTTTTAAAACAAAAATGAGATACATAAAAAATAGCACAACTAAATATACAATATTACCACTATCAACGATGATCGAACAACAAAACTTATTTTTTAAGTCAAGAACATAAACTAAAAATGACGTCAAACTGTTGTGGAAGGGAGAATGATAATAAAGAGAGACATTAATTAGTCGCTAACTCAAAAAAACGGTCGTAATTGTTTCCACGCGTCATTTCTAACATTGATTATTGATTTTTTTATGATCGATATCGATGTAATAACTGAGAAAAAAATCCAACACAGCTTTAGTTTCACGCGGCAGTGACTTATACAAAAATTGAATGTGGCATTATATTCATTTATTAGTTTAAAATAACTATTTCCCCATACGTCCATGCCTCGAAGAAGTTTTAAAGATCAATTTGTAGAATTGATACAAATGTTTCTAAATTGGATACAATTGGGGAACTATAACTGCAGAAAGATGATACTGGATAGAATTGTGTTCCGATCAGATGATAAAATTGTGGAAAATTAGAATACATTTAAGATGGGTTCAAATAACAGCAACACGTTGAATTTTCGTATTTTAGTTTTGAAATACGTATAACTAACTCGGATACGAAACTGTCTAATAATGATACTTTTATATAAGTTAGCTACCATCTTGAATCAGATCTATTGGAGTATAGTTATAAAGAGAATGCACACACCAGAATAGTTTAGAGCTGAATTGAGGTTTCTTGCAAATGAGCGGATCTCGGTGTATATATTTTTTTTTTTTTTTTTTTTTTAATTTGGTCATCTTTTGTCATTATTATAATATTCTGAGTAACATCTTTACAATTTTTTTTATCGGGGGACAACTTGAGACGTATCATTATTAAATTTACATATTTAATTATCCTTACAATTAGTTTATAATTATTAAAATCCAATGAACAGTTCGACAGTAAGTCAAAATATTTACCGTTTTAATCATTTTAGAATATACTTTTTATTTTGCTACAAATTTTTTAGCAACTTTATGAAAAAATTCATTTCGAGTCTTCCATGAAAAATTGTTTTTTATAATGTTCAACGAATTCTTATAGTGGGACAAAAGATATTTTTAGAAATTTCCCTTATTTGAATTTTCAAAATCATGTTTTACTCGTTTCTTTTAATTTGAAATAGCGTAAATAAAATTTTTAATGAGATCCCTTTGAATGATTGCTTAGATGTATTTCTGTCTCCTTTTTTAACAGGTGCTATATACGAAAAAAGGTTTTCAAGTTGAAAGAATTTTCATGGTTTTGTTATTTTGTTATAGCTTTTTTCAATTTTTCTAAGTCCTATTCTTTAGTTTAAGATGAAGTTCGTGGTAAAATAAATGAGAAAGTATTCTGAAAGAAATAGCATAAGCTTATTATAAAAGACTAATTATACATAGTGTTGAAAATCATATTCAAAGTTCAAGTTTCTTTCTATATAGATTAAGGCTTGATTCACATTATATGTATGGTCACGCTCGGGTAAAATATTTTGAAATGAGAAACAATGTAAGCATTCACACTATCGGTAATGCTCAAGTTTCGCTCCATTATTAAATACGGCTATTTACGCACAGTTTATAAAATATTTCGTTTTTGGTTAAAAGATATCAGAAAAAATCCAATTATAGCTCAAAAATTGCATCAACAAATATGTTTGTTTTACATGCACTCAATTTCTAATTTACTCGAAGCCGCTACGGTGATCAGGAAAAAATCTGTAATTTTGTACAACCGGATCGTTTGTCGCGACAGAAACTAGACCGCGTTCTGTTTGATTGAAGATGATGCAAACCTGTATTATTCAACTAGATCCGCCGAGACGGACCGCTTTCTGTGTGACCGAGCCTTTACAGTTTCTAAGAAATATACTTCCAGCGATGAAACAATTTTTATCGATACAAAATTTAGAATTTAATGCAGAAATTATAGCATTATTAAAAACTAGCCTTGAAAAAATAATTTGTTATTTAAAATACTTTCTTTTGTAATGTTTTAATGAAGTTTAAAGGAATTCAGTTTTTAAACAAATACAGTTATAATCGTGGTAGAAAATTGGGGATGATAATTTAAAGCTATGCGCATAAATAATGTAAAATAAAACGAGTATATTTTTCTGTTCATAAGAAGTATAATGAAGCTGTTTTTATAGACATAACTAAGGCTTTTGATAAAATCTGACACGAGGACCTGCTGTACAAGTTGAAATTCTTTCTGCCAGAGAGACTCTACCAGTTAATACAATCACACCTAAATAACAGGCAGTTCCAGGTCAAACATGAGGACAATCTTTCAGATGTACATCCAATCCTAGCTGGAGTCCCACAAGGCAGTGTCTTAGTACCCCTGCTATACAATATTTATTGCAGATTTTTCGACGATTGAATCTGCTCAGGTAGCAACGTTCGCATATGATACTGCGATAATTGTATCAGATAAAAATGCTAACATTGCCTTCATAAAATTGCAGATTAGTATAGATCAGGTTCATCAGTGGGCACAACAGTGGAAACTCAGCATTAATTCAGATAAGTCATCACACATCACGGTCTCCTACAGAAAACCGCACAGCAAACGTTTGCTAATCGACAATAAAGCGATTCCAAGGACCAACGAAGTGAAATATGTAGGAGTTTACCTAGATCAACGACTAACGTGGATATCGCATTTACAAAAGAAAAGAAATGAACTCAACATCCGGATGAAACAACTTTACTGGCTATTATCACTCTAAGCTATCGCTGCAGAATCGACTGTTAATATTTAAATAATATTACGTTAAGTATGGTCCTACACAGCGCAACTGTGGGGTTGCGCAAAGACATCAAACAGATTAATTATCCAACGCTTTCAGAAGAAGGCTCTGCGAAATAGTACGTGTCTAACGACGTTATATATCGACATCTGAAAATCGATTCAGTGGATGAAGTTATCCGGAGGGTCGCACAAAAACATCTGAAACAGTTACAAAACCACCCAAATCGGATGGTAGTCACACGCTGAACCGTTATCAAGACTCAAGCAAACCAAAATGATTAACTTAATCCTATAATCATTTTGAATCATTGGATACTCTCCTTACACGTGATTATATATGTATTTTATGATATCATTTATTTTGGCTAGTTATAAAACAGCAAATATATGAAAAAAATATATATATTTCTGTTTATTTACTTCAAGAAGATTTCTATACGGTTTTTTTTTTATTTCGTCACTTATAAAACTGTTCACTTCATAAAACAAATCACGTGTCATTACAAAATAATTATATCGTCACCTAATAAATCGAGAAGCATGTGATGAAATGTACCAAACTGTAACCTTTTTTTGATTTATTGTTTTTAAACTGTCGTCTTACCATTTGGTGATAAATTATTGCATTTATGAGTACATCGTCTATACTCATTGCATTAGTGCAAATACCGGTAATTAAAACAATAATATAATTTAATCCAATTCAAGTGATTGTGTTCATTACGCAGATATTGTTTTTAATTTCTAATTAGTCTGTTTTCTGTGTGACTAATGATTATACTAGAAAACTAGGTATGTGAAATCTATATACTGACTGAATTTGACTCAGCTGAAGTAAATTCGACTCACTTGGTATGAAACCAGCCTAAGTGTGAACGTGATCTGACCGAGATCGGAGCGTGACCATACCTAAAGTGTGAACCAAGCCTAAACGGTGAAATATAGTGCCATGTATTCAGAATAGAATCAAATTTCACAATCAAAAATTAGTTGGAAATGTCATCTACTAGAAATAAAACTAATCCACAGAGCCCCAATAAAATTTCGCTTTTTTGTAAGAGCTTTGATATATTATTTGATCCACAAAATATCTGGTTATTCTAAGGTAATTTAAAATTTTAAAGTTGTTAAAAAGTTGTGATGTCGAAAGTTTAAAGCTTGAAATTAGACACTATTTTGTTTTTAAATATAAACACATTCAATTTTCTACATATTTCCTCGTTTATATCTCGTGCATTTTTGAAGTGGTTGCATTGGTTTGCATCCAACGTGTAGATTTTTTCAAAATGGCGGCTGCGTTTTTAAAGTCGTGAAGCGTGTTCTGTACATAATTGCGTCTATAGTCCATTTGTTTGTTTAACGGTTATTTTTTAATACGTTTTAAGTTAGTAAAAGAGTAACTAAATTAAAATTGTTAGTTTTAGATTATTTCCTAATATATGTTTAACTTCGTCTTTTTACATAATATTGTTTAACATGTTTATTTAACTTCTAACAACTTAGGTGCTGTTTACAGTTTGTTTTCTTAATTGTATTGGTGTACTTTAATAATGTCAGAATTTTATGAAAGTTAGGAATGTACTTATTTTAGGTTTAAATTCTATATTAGCCAACATGGAAGCCGGTATGGATGATCTTTTTGATTACGAGGATGATGAGACATCAATACAGACTGGAGCAGATAATGTTGAAAATAATGATAAAAGTGTAGATATGCGTGGAAATTACGTTTCAGTTCATAGTTCCGCATTTCGAGATTTCTTATTGAAACCCGAAATATTGAAAGCAATTTCAGATTGCGGATTTGAACATCCTTCAGAAGGTATTTGCAGATGGCAATTATATATTTTTAATTGTTACTCTAATTATGTTATTACATAGGTTCTGTGTAGTTGTGATTGAAATAAAAATTTGTTGATTTTACCTATAAAGGAATCAATTATTAAACGATAATATAATATACTTTTTAAAAATTGATAGAATTAAATCAAAAAATAAGATACTAGTAATTAATACGACCTTGTCCAAAATTTTCATTTTAAAAATCACATTTTGATAAAAATAATCAGTGTTGAAAAAAATTTTTCATGATACAATTTTTCGAGAAAATGAAATCTTTCTGTAAATTTCGATTTATCAGTTATCCGTGTAATGTGCCATTCTCGTTTTTCCCCCTTTTAATTCTACTTCTAACTAGCCGAAACAAACCTCCGATTCTAACCTAATCAATGTAACATCTAGTTGGGTATTAGTCCAGACAAAAATAACCGAATGTACCTCGCCTAATCAACCGATAAAGTCGGAATTGACTGCTGCAATGGTGAAATTTCGCTTTATTTTATGTTTGTAAACATAATTATGAGTGAAATTTCAAAGGCGTTATTTATTTTAAAACCGTCATTTATGAATTTCTGTGCAAATCTTAATTATTTTTAACAACTCAATATTTTAATAATTTTCATAAAATAAAACACATGGTTTTACGGTCGTATAAATTGCAATCAAGTAATTGCCGGGTAAAAATAATAAAAATGCTTAAAAACATTATGCAATAGTGCCCAAAAAATAAAAAAAATAAAAAATCGTGATGCATTAAGGGTTTTAGGGGTTTGAATTATTTATAAACTAAAATTAATAGTTTGTAATCAGAGTGTTCAAAAACTAATTTACAATTATGATTTTTTAAGTGGAAACGCACTTATGAATTATAAAATGTAGAATAAATTGAATTTTATGTTTACTTGACAGTACAACATGAGTGTATACCACAAGCAGTTTTGGGAATGGATATTTTATGTCAAGCTAAATCTGGAATGGGGAAGACAGCAGTTTTTGTATTATCTACACTTCATCAATTAGAAGATGTTGAAGGAAGAGTTCATGTATTAGTTATGTGTCATACACGGGAACTTGCGTTTCAAATTAGCAGAGAATTTGAAAGATTTTCAAAATACATGAGCAATGTAAAAGTAAGATCATAAACCTTTACTTTTTGCGAAATCTTGTTTCATCGTCATATATAATGAAAATACTTTTTGCGTCATGTATAATTAAAATACTTTTAAGTTACTCATCAAATTTACTAAAATCTCAGGTTGCTGTATTTTTCGGCGGTATAAGTATATTGAAAGATGAAGAATTGCTGGCGAAAAATTGTCCACAAATTGTTGTTGGCACTCCAGGTCGTATTTTAGCGCTTGTTAGAAAAAAGAAATTGAATCTAAATCACTTGAAACACTTTATTTTGGATGAATGTGATAAAATGCTGGATCAGTTAGGTAAGAATAATGTTTTTATTTAACTAATTTTCTCACCTACCTAACAAATATACCTTGTAACTTATTGCAAGAATACAAATGTTAAATTATGTTCCGTGACATAATGCATGTTTAAGGTGTATGTATTTGATTGTCAGGTAGAATTTTAGCGATTAATTATATATGAAATCCGAATTTTAAAAACTATAATGCACTAGATGACAACAATTTTCTGTGTATTAATTCAACTAAATTACATGTTTCTGATTAATATAAAAAATATTATACAATTCAATCTTATAATATTTTTTACCCGTTGTTCTGAAAATTGTTTTTTTTTTTATGATCATTTGAATGTGTTTTCAAATTATTTTTTGCTTTGTATTTTATAACTGTGTTATATTTCATTTAGGCTATAAAATTTTGAGTTATCCTTATTCATTAGTAGTAGAGGGTTGCGATAATGTTATCCAGTGACAGGTTATAATTAGAGCATATTTGGTTTGCGATAATTTGTATTTTGTAGACTTAAACATTAAAACATTATACTTTTATTTATTTAAAATAATATTTTTAACTGTGCTTATTAATTTAACCAATTGATGAAATTTCATCCCATACTTTTAATTAAAAGTTTGCAGGTTTACTTTTTTAAAATTATTTTCAATAAACGATTGGTCAGTTATTTATTTTTAAATATTTTACACGTACTAAAGTTAATAGTTGTTGCTAATGATGAAATATAATTTAGTAGGTAGAGACATATGAATATGCATAATGATTTTGATCATTGTATCTGATGGCAGCTTGTTTATTTAATTTTTCAAATTTAATAACAGAATTAGTAATTATTTATATACATTACTTATTTTTCTTGAAATAACGTTATTCAAAAGTTTTTTCTTTTCCTAACTTTTTGTACTTTTATGAATTATAATTACTTAATTCTTGCGTCATAGTATTTTCCGTCTTATTATAAATAATTATGAAGTTTCCTATAAACATATCATTATGCTTTATGTATATATATGTGTATATATATATATATATATATATATATATATTTAACTGTTAATTCTAGCTTTTTGCTTTTTTTATTGATTGAACATTTTACACGTACTAGGGTTTAATTTTTTTTTTACCAATGATGACGTGTTGCTTTGTAGGTAGAGACATATGAATATGAACAATTATTTTTATCATTTTATCTGATGGCAGATTGTTTTTCAAATTAATATTTTTATGTTTATTTTTTTAAATAATTTTCATGAAAGAATGATAACCAGATATTTACTTTTGACATTTTACATGTACTAAAGTTAATTGTTGTTGCTAATGATGAAATATAATTTAGTAGGTAGAGACATATGAATATGCATAATGATTTTGATCATTGTATCTGATGGCAGCTTATTTATTTAATTTTTCAAATTTAATAATAGAATTAGTAATTATTTATATACATTACTTATTTTTCTTGAAATAACGTTATTCAAAATTTTTTTCTTTTCCTAACTTTTTGTACTTTTATGAATTATAATTACTTAATTCTTGCGTCATAGTATTTTCCGTCTTATTATAAATAATTATGAAGTTTCCTATAAACATATTATGCTTTATGCATATATATATATAATATATATCATATATATATATTTAACTGTTAATTCTAGCTATTTGCTTTTTTTATTGATTGAACATTTTACATGTACTAGGGTTTAATTTTTTTTTACTAATGATGACGTGTTGCTTTGTAGGTAGAGACATATGAATATGAACAATTATTTTTATCATTTTATCTGATGGCAGATTGTTTTTCAAATTAATATTTTTATGTTTATTTTTTTAAATAATTTTCGTGAAAGAATGATAACCAGATATTTACTTTTTAGCATTTTACATGTACTAAAGTTTATTGTTGTTGCTAATGATGAAATATAATTTAGTAGGTAGAGACATATGAATATGCATAATGATTTTGATCATTGTATCTGATGGCAGCTTATTTATTTAATTTTTCAAATTGTATAATAGAATTAGTAATTATTTATATACATTACTTATTTTTCTTGAAATAACGTTATTTAAAAGTTTTTTCTTTTCCTAACTTTGTAGTTTTATGAATTATAATTAGTTAATTCGTGCGTCATAGTATTTTCTGTCTTATTATAAATAATTATGAAGTTTCCGATAAACATATCATTATGCTTTATGCATATATATATATATATATATATATATATATATATATATATATATATATATATATATATATATATATATATATATATATTTAACTGTTAATTCTAGCTATTTACTTTTTTTATTGATTGAACATTTTACACGTACTAGGGTTTAATTTTTTTTTACCAATGATGACGTGTTGCTTTGTAGGTAGAGACATATGAATATGAACAATTATTTTTATCATTTTATCTGATGGCAGATTGTTTTTCAAATTAATATTTTTATGTTTATTTTTTTAAATAATTTTCGTGAAAGAATGATAACCAGATATTTACTTTTTAGCATTTTACATGTACTAAAGTTTATTGTTGTTGCTAATGATGAAATATAATTTTGTAGGTAGAGACATATGAATATGCATAATGATTTTGATCATTGTATCTGATGGCAGCTTGTTTATTTAATTTTTCAAGTTATGTAATAGAATTAGTAATTATTTACATATATTACCTTATTTTTCTGGAAATAAAAATATTTAAAAGATTTTTCTTTTCGTAACTTTTTGTAGTTTTATTAATTATAATTAATTCTTGCGTCATAATATTTTCTGCTTTGATATCAATTATTATGAATTTTCCTATGAACATGTGATTATGCTTTATGGAGGTATGTTTTTTTTTTAAAATTATTAATTACTAGCTATGTTCTTTTTTATTGATTGAATATTTTACACGTACTAGGGTTTAATTTTTAATGATGTGGTATAATTATGAGCTTATTTCATTTTTACAAAATTGTATGATGCTTTCAAATGACATAATGGAATTAATGATTATTTATATTCATTTGTCTGAAATGAAAAACATTTAAAATTTTATTCGCATTCGTGATTTTGTAGTTACATTAATTATAATTAGTTAATTTTTGCAACTTAATATTACTTGTTTCGTAATATCAATGATAATGTACTTTCCTATGTAGATATACATGATTATGCTTTAAATGTTAAAAATACTTATTATTTTTAATTGTAACGTGAAATATTTGTGGCGTGTATTTTTCTGATTTTTAGGCCATTATTCAAAGTACAACATTGTTACAATACATTTTTTTTATTGTACATATAATTATGTTTAAAGTAAATGAAAAAAAGAATGTCTTGTACATTACACACTATAGTGTATATTAATATATTCGTGTTCATATTTTTTTAACAATTTTTGACTTCTAAATCTGTTAATATTCTGGATGACCAAATAATTTATTTGCTAGTTTCATTTAATGCAATATACATTACTTCGATGTATATAAAATAATTAAATTTTGTTTTCTCAATTGATAATAAACTGGGTGCCTAAAAAACATATTATTTCACTACTTGATTTCCAATCGTTTCCATCTATTTGCGATTGTTTTAATATTTTTGTATATAGTCTTAGGTTTTATTTGTTAATTTTTTTTTTGTAGACAGTTTAAAACATTTACGGTATAACTAATGTCTGGTCTGGTTAAGTGATGAAAGACGACGTCTAATTTTGGAGCTGTGCTAGCAAGATCAATTTAGGCTCTGTATATAACGATGAACAGCTCTTATTATAACTACAGCGTAAACATTTGAAAGAAATTATGGCATACATAAAGACATGAATCGATTTGTGAGGAGATCAGCAGATTTTCGAGTAAATAGATTTAAAATCCCGTTAACAGCGATACATTATTCAGAGATATCAGTTGATTAAAATCGTATAATTTATTTTGAAACATAGTTTAGGATGCACTTTACTGGAAATGTGATCCGGGCACGTGTATATAATTATTTTATTATTGTGTCTGCCATGTTTACACTATTCTAACAAAATTAAAAAAAAAATGTATCGATCACGTAAAGATATATCATTATACATCTTTACGTGCTCAATACATTTTTTTTTTAAAAATAATTGTATGCTATTAGTTGAATAAATATTAATGTACATGCTTAATATTTTTTATTTGCAGACATGCGAAGAGATGTCCAAGAAATATTTCGTAACACACCTCACACAAAACAAGTTATGATGTTCAGCGCCACACTTAGTAAAGATATTCGGCCAGTTTGTCGAAAGTTCATGAATGATGTAATTTCCTTAATTTTAAATACGCTTCCTAGTACCCGTGTATTGTGTTTTAAATTAACGCTGATCCTTATCTTTATTCTCGAACATTTTCCCACGATATTCGTTGCGAAATTCTTAAACACTTCAACTTCGTAAGCCAGACGGAGAAGCCAAATTATTTAAAAAAATAAATAAATAAATAAATAAATACGTAAAGTTAGACAAATTCTTTATCAATTAACAACGGCGGTGAAAAATTTCAACATCCATTTAACCGAAAATGTTGGAACGGATGTCATCGTGTTTCTTCTAACGTTCGGTGGAATGGGTTGTCAAATTTTGAAATGTGCAGCTAATTTAGATGATTATAACATTACGATCGGAATTGTAAAATTTGAAGACCAATATGCTTGTAACGATTTATTGGGATGAAATACATTTCCGTACAGACAATCGGATCGTGTATATACATATATATGACAGTAATCCGTGCATCGCAACCAGTTGTGTTCAATAATATGGGACCGTTTACGTCGAACAAGTATCAGTTTTTATGTGGACGTTAGTTTCATTACATTATACTATTTGATAACATCAGTGAGATTTCCTGCTAGTCGTGTTGGTTAATATCGTTTTATCGATTCTTATTTGTACACGTTTATTTCGTCGTGATTGATCATGTCAAGTTAGTTGCACCTAAAAATAATATTAGATGTTCGATCGGCATGAACAAATTTCGTCTTAAATTCAAAATTGAGAAGGTTCATATTGTCTTACTATTAAGTTCGTGTGGAATTATTTAAATTTTCCATCTTGTGGCTTTGTTTATACATTTCTCATTAACTTCTATTTCTCTCTTCGATAAATCTCAAATTATTATAGAAAAACAGTGTATAATAAGTTTTTTTCGAACTCGTTTTAACCAATTTCTATTACACGATATGAGTACATTTTGTTATGTTTTTTCATATAATTTTTAGAAAATTAATCAGACTGATATTTCTGTGTATCCAATATTTTCTGCACTATATAATATTCAAAAACATGATATAGGTAACTAATTAGAATATGATTTGATTTTGATGGCAATTTGTTTTTTTTTTTAATCGGAATATTGTTTATTACGCCACACAATTTGATCATATCGAGTTTAATTATTTGCGCACTAGTACTAATTCGCCAATTGATATTGAATGTTCAAGCGATTTATACACGCGGTTAAAAGCTTATGTAGATTCAAACAAGCCCAGAAAACAGTTTTAGTTAGATATAACGGTTACTAATCAAACTCACATTGGATATCGCAGAAATGGGTGAGTGTTAATATTTTTTCTTATCTGTACACATTATTGCGAATTATTATTATTATTTTTTTACTTTATTCATCGATGTTACCGCGTTTATTATTAATTAAAAACAATTATAGTCCATGTAATGTTGCGAAATTATATAATTATAATACTTAGACTAGAGGATAATAATTATAACCAAATTTAATGTCAATTATATCATTCTGTGTGATATAAAAATAAAAAATATTACGCGGTCAGTTGAATAAGTAATAAATGTTTGTTAATATGCACGTTTTGTTACTGATCGTTTAATTTCAAGTTTCAAAGTTGATTACATTATATTGAAACTTTTAGATTTATTTGAAAATTATCTCAACATAAAAAATGTCGCATTTTGTAGGATAATATTGTGGACAAATCGTATACTGATAATTAAATCTTGTTTTTTGTTTAAACAGGCTCAAGAACTGTCAATTTGGAAGTTCCTTTCAGTGTTGTTGAACAGTAAATGCAACAGAAATAGCTGCAACGACGTAACCCTAGCATTCCAATTGACACTGTGATTCTCCGCGGATGTCCTTGCGAATGACGTTGCTTATAAGAACTTTTAAGATCAATGCACAATTTTACGTTTTTTTTTGTTTTTTTTTTTTTTTTGTTTTTAACAAACCTGTTTTCGAACAGACGCATAAGTTTTTATATTTACAATGGCGTAACTAAACCAAGAAGTTCGATTAATGTTTGATAACTGATTGCGAGTGATAAAAAATGTTGTAGAGAAGTAGTTTCCTATTATCTTTGTATGATAAATATTTTTTTATAATATTAGATAACTATAATCTGAAAACGTTGGTAATATGTGTTATATAATTCAGGATAAATTAAATAAGGTATCAAAACTTCCTCCAACCACTTTAGTATGTAAACGGTATTTTTTCAATATTAATTTTTACTAATAATTTTTGAGAGCTATAGGCAATAGAGTGTAACTGATAAATTATTTGTATTTGCTATCCAGGAATTGAGTGTATTACTAGTATAAAAATGTTTACTATTATTATTAATATTTTTAAATAGTACAGCTCTTGTGTATAGTGATCATGAAATAATTTTGATTACATTTTTACAAGTTATATTCTGAGAATTTCAGTGTAATATTATTTTCTGAAAATGTACCTACCTTTAGAGGAATTACTAAATGACTAGCTAAAATCATATGTACGCAATAAAATAAACTGATACCGATTATACATGATTTTCCGTATTCGGAAAAGTTACATTTATGTAATGTAATTTATATTTCTTATTTGAGCGATAGATTTTTTTTTTTTTAATATCTTGGATTTAAGTGTTTTTATATTTTGAAAAGATTTTGAATATTTCGGATTTCGCTCATAGTTAAATAAATTTCTAGTTGAATATACGTATCTAATAAAACTAGTTTCTATATTATATCCTTGTCCTCTCTGGTTTGTTGTTAATATTTATCAATATAATGTTGAATTCAAATATAATATTAAAATTCATGACGTTTTATTAATACATTGATTTATTTTATACGTCATGGAAAAATTAATAATTGAATATTTGTTTATGTAGCCCTTGGAAGTATATATCGATGATGACACGAAACTTACGTTACACGGATTGCAACAGTATTACGAGAGATTAAAGGAAAACGAAAAAAACAAAAAATTATTCGACTTGTTAGATTCCTTAGAGTTTAATCAAGTGAGTTATTTTAAATTTATTATAGTATAAAATTGTTCTTTATTTATGTTTTTTATTTTAATGTTTACAAATAAGATTGCGCGTTTTCGTTTTGAGATCGTGAACATTTATAATATCAAAAGGGAAAGGAATAAATTGTTTGATATATATGAAATTAATGGTTGATAATACGACAAAAATTGTTAATTATATTGTTCGGTTATAATGGTTAATCCACCAGTAAAATGTACGGGAAATTACAAAAATATCTCACGTCAGTTTACTTTTTAAATAGAATAAAAAAATATTTTATTGTAAGTAATAACTACTTTTGTTTCGTTATTTGTCAAATACGAATATTTAGTATGCATATTGTTAGCGTTTAAAAATTTTGCGTCAAATGTTAGATTTAGATTAATAGATTAATATTGTGACTAGATACAAGTCTTTATTGAATCATCGAGTATGTTATAAAGTACTGAAAACGTGTAAAGAAAAACTATGTCTCCATCGTACTACACAACAAATATATATATATGTATGTAATGTATCAAAATTTGTTTACGTAACAGGTTATAATTTTTGTAAAAACTGTTCAACGGTGCATCGCTTTAACTCATTTACTTAACGAGCATAATTTCCCTTCGGTTGGCATTCATCGAGCTATGCCACAAGAAGAACGGCTTAAAAAATATCAAGAATTTAAAGATTTCCATAAAGTAAGTTTCGTGATATTTTATTTTCCCGAAATTTACAATATATTTATTTATATACGGTTCACTATAACAGCTTATTCCAATTAACATGTGAACACTGAGAAGTAAATAGAATACAAATATATATAACTTAGTTAAACCACAACAATTTAAAAAAATAATAACGGTATTAACTTATTAAAATAATATACAACAAAAAACACATTTATGCAACCGCATATACAATACATAAACACAGTCACTCACAATTCACACTGGAATTTAGGCACAACGGAAAAAAACAGTTGTTCACGCATACACATATACACATACTCATTAAACTGGAAAGAGCTTACGTAATCCTACATATGAACAGAAATACATTTTCAAAGGTATTTCTATATAAGTGTGGAAAAATATTACGATAGCTTAAAATTAAAAAATCAATAACTTAAGCTAGCTGTCCACTAACAACGATAACACATTTCTTACAAGTACATAGAGCCGAAGTTTGACTAAAGTAAGGAATCATAAGTATCTGTTTTGAAAATAAGTAACAAGTTATACAGTCGGAAAGTAGACACCAACGGTGAATTAAAACGAAGATTAGGAATAATTTTGAGTTTTTTAGGACGAACCCAAGAACTGAGTTAGCATGTCGAGTAATATGATTTATATGCACCGAGAAACTCTAAAGTCCTATCAAGGTATACTCCAAGATCACTAACATGAACGACTCTATTTACAATATTATTATCAAGATTGTAATTAAATGTAAGTTTATTTATGTTACGGTCAAAAAGTTAATATGACACATTTATTATAATTGATGGAAAGTGTCTCTTTGAAGGGCTAAGCAATCAGACAATGAGCATACTGGCCTATAAATTTTCCTGCGAATAATAGAAATTTATATCTAAAAGCTAAATTATTATTGTATCGTATATTAAAAACAAAATATTTGAATGAAGATGTGTTTGTACGAGAGTTTTAAGTTGTGCAACTATGTATATGTATTGTTGAGTTCTACTTACATAACATAAATATGAATCTATGCTAGGATTTATCGATTAAAAAGAGATAGGACTATTGTAAGACATTCGGTTGACAATATAAGAAATGTTTTAGTTATATATACGTTTTACTATTCGCGGTATTAGCTTTATTATGAGAATAAAAGGCAGTAGTTCCGAAATAGAAAATGTTGGTCTCACGTGCTTTAAAAACAAAAAATTAGACTATATATCAAAAACAGGCGAGGCTGCATTGTGACGTGACAACAAAACAATTACAATTAGTTCTCTCGGGTGTGTGTGTGTGTCTACGCTAACGCCATATAATGATTGCCTTGTACGCTACTTACACTGTACAACAAATAATATTTAGGTAAGTAGTTGCCTACCTCCGATACGGAAACGGCACTTAATGATATATATAATCTTATTTATTTATCGTTATTAATAAAATAATTCATTTTAATCGAAATCTTACGTTACATACACACGTGTATATATTTTTCTATGATATGTGCGAATAGTGAAAAGTACATTTAAAAAAAAAATGTAAAACGCGTATATTTGGCATTATATTAAAAAGTTAAATAATATTTAATAAATGTACCGTAACAAATGCCCTCTCCATTTATGAAAGTAAAAATTCTAATAATATAAACTGGTAAATAATAAATATACAAGATGAAAATAGTATTGATGGAAAAATCAGACAAAAAAACCATCACAAATGAAAAGCGGTAATTTAAAAAATAATAAGTTTAATTATATAACGAATATGTAATATCATTTATAAGTAATGGAAACGAAAGCAAACAAATTATGACGTTATGAGAATAATACATTATGTTTAATGCGTCGATGCTTATACTTAGTATATCTAATACTTAGTTCCCTGGAATCGTAATTTCCTATTGCTGGAAGTAAATTATTACGGTGCACACTACAACTGAGAAAAAATTTTTGGGATAGTTGTACATTGCCTAAGTATGTTACACGGTCGTGCTATTTTATATTGTAAGATGTATTGTTTGTTGACATACGCAGCAGTTGCTGGATATCGTTATTTTACAACTATTAATGTTTAAACTAGAGATTTGACAATATTAAGAAATTGATTCGATGATATAATTTTTAAGTTAAAAGTGCATAATTTCAGTTAAAAATAGAAAACCCAGTTGAAATTCGAAAGAAAATGCCATTTATAGTTTATTGCTTTTTAACATTCGTGTTATTGATAAATAAACCTCCTAACATTATGTAAGCAACTAATAATACGCAGGGTTCATTAATTTTCTTTCAATTTATATTGCGTGTTTGACAACGAGTATGCTGAGGGTTTATTATCCTGAAGTAATATTTTTTTTTTCGTTTTTTTTTTTAAATCTTAAAATTGTTTATCCTTTTTAATTGTTTTTTTTTATTTGTATTTTCATACGATTTTCTATCATTGTAACATACGTTAATTTATTAAATGTTTAATATTTTAAGAGAATTTTAATATCGACGGATTTGTTCGGACGTGGTATCGATATAGAAAGGGTGAACATCGCATTTAATTATGACATGCCAGCAGATTCGGATACATATTTACATCGTGTTGCTCGCGCTGGTCGGTTTGGAACAAAGGTACGTTTTTTATTCTTTTGTTCTTTTAGCATTAAGTACAATTAACGCGGAATGAATGTATATCTGAGTAATATATTGCCATTTCACTGTTATGATTATGCGTATAAGGTGATTAAATGGGTTTAATGGAGTTAATATATATTAGTATTTAATAATTCTATAGTAACATTTTTATTCAGCCGGTATTTATTTGTACGTAATTTTATAATTTTGACTATTGAACGTGTAATATTTTTGGATTTATGAGTAACATCGTAATTATGAAGTACTCGAACTATTTAACGAGCAATACTTTTGAATTTATGGAACATCGTAATTATGAAGTACTCGATATATTCGGCATATATAAAAATGTTTTGTTATTGCAATAATTTATATTTAAAAACACGCATTTTTTTATTAAAATGATTTTTGAAAATTGAATAACTAAATGAGGTCAATGTGTGTTACTTAGGGACTATTTCTTTTTCTTTTTTTTTGTGTATGAGAAATTGTTTTGTCCAGCAAGTTTGAAATAAACATATCCGCTGGTTTATGAAATAATCGTTTCAAGTGCATTAATTACTCTGTTAAAGAGAGAAGAGAAGAAACAATTTTATTTAAATAGTATGATAATACGTTCAAAATATTCTTCGTATTAGGTATAACAGTTACACTATATTAGAACAAGTAACAATGAACAAATATAGATATTAGTTTTTATACAGGAAACGACAAATAAAAGGGGAACTAGATTAAAAAGAAAACTCGGTAGTACGGTAGAAAATAGTTAGATACGTATATGTACCACACGCGCGTATACATAAACGAATAACTACATGAATAAAAATAATTGAAAAAGATATTAATTATCGGACAAGTAGTTTATATTAATAAATTTTGTAAACTTGTGACGATTTAATATAATTCTGTAACAGTGATTTAACCAGTCGTAATTTTTTAAGCATAATTCGCCTCTTGTTTGATACATATTTTTGTACGTTCTTTTGTTTTTAAGGACAATTTAAAAATTAACAGTTTCTTGATTATATAAGATAAGGAAACTAACGCCTAATTACTCGATAAATATGTAAACTTATTTTTAAAATTTTCATAAAATGTTACTGGTAATACGATAATATTCTTATAGTATGATTATTTTAGTTGATTGCATAGTTTTCGATGAAGTTATTACGTATTTATTTATAATTTTCAATCAAATGATTATATTATGTTATTTTCAGGGGTTAGCCATTTCGTTTATCAGCGATGATAATGACGAAAAAGTATTAAATAGTGTTCAGGAGCGATTTAATGTGAAAATAGCTCCCATGCCTGATGAAATTGATTTAACTACATACAGTAAGTTCATATTTTCATATATATATATATATATATATATATATATATTCTTGTTCTTCATGTGTCTTACACATTACTGCGCGTTGACATCAAACCATTCATATTTTTATCTTCAGCAGCCCGGATCAGCTTTTCAATACTTTCAAGCACTGTCCACTGCTTTATATTTTGTAACCATGTCGTTTTCTTTCTTCCGGGTCCTTTCCGACCCTCTATCCTTCCTTGAATTATTATCTTTAACAGCTCATACTTGCTTCCTATAATTATATGACAAAAATAACTTATTTTACTTTCTTCATTTCTTTTACTAGATATCTTTCTATATATCTTCTCTTCAGTACTTCATTATTACTTAATTTCCATATTCAGGGGCATACGTAACATTTTTGCGGCTGCTGTATATTTTGTTCCAGCCTCTGCGCCGTATGATAGAACGGCATGAACACAACACTTCGGCATTTTTTGCTTGATTCTTATATTGATTGCTCGATTAGTTAATAAAGTGCTTAGTCTCTGAAAAGCTATTTTTGCATATATAATTGTGCGCCTGATTTTTGTATCCGAATCTACCCTGATTGTTATAATGCTGCCCAAGTATTTAAATTCTTGTATCCGCTCGATTTCTTTGCCGTTAATTAATACTTTGGTTAACTGTTGTTTTTGGTGATTTATTATCATAAATTTTGTTTTTCTTTCATTGATGACGAGACCATAGTCTACTACTGCTCCGTTTACTCTACTACTTCCTGAAGATCTTGTATCGATTTCGTCATTAGGACAGTATCATCTGCATATCTTAAGTTGTTTATATATTTACCATTAATTTGAATTCCTTGTTCTGTTTCCCCCAACGTTGTTTAAATACTTCATTCGAATAAACATTAAACAAAAGAGGTGACAGAATATAACCTTGTCGTACTCCTCTGTTTATTTTCACTGCCTCAGTCTATTTTCCGTCTATTAATACAGTAGCTATTTGTTTCCAATATATTTTCTTAATTATTCTAAGATCAAAAAGCATTAATTATGCGTTGTTTCAGAATTTCAATCAGTTTATCACGCCTTACTCTATCAAAGGCCTTCTCGTAGTCCAGGAAGCATACATACATTTTCTTCCTATACTTCCAATATTTTTGAGCTGGTGTATTGAATGCTAGAAGTGCTTCCCTAGTTCCGAGACCTTGTTTGAATCCGAACTGAGTATCGTCTAAATTTTCTTCACATTTCGTTCGAATTCTGGAATGTATTATCCTTATAAATATTTTCATTAGATGGCTCATGAGGCTAATTATATTCATCACATCTGCTTGCCGTTGACTTTTTTGGTAACGTTACAAACATTGACTTTAGCCACTCCTTCGGCAAGTCCCCTGTGTTATATATTGCATTAAATAAGTTAGTCAATTTTCGGATGTTTTTTTTTTCGTTTCACATTTTAAATATTTCACTTCGTAATTCGTCCGGACACATTGCCTTGTTTTTCTTTGCTTTTTTTTTTATTTCAGATTACATTTCAGATTTCAAAATTTCATATTTTTCTCATCATTTACTTCTTTCTCCTTAGCATTTTTCTTTCTGTCATTGTAGGTTTTTTCTACAAATGTTTTCCATATCTGTAATTTTTTCAACTATCAATTTTCTATCATTTGTTAGCAATTTCATTGGTTTTCTTCTTCTGTATATTCCCGTAATCTGTTTAATTTTACCATGCGTATTTACAGTATCATGGCTTTTTTTCTAGTTCTTCCAGTTCATCGCATTTGCCCTCCATCCAAATATTTTTTGCTTGTCTAATTTTCTTCCTAATTTCTTTATTAATGCTTAAGTATTCCACCGTTCCCTTTGCTATACGCCGTTTGTCCATCATATCTAAGATCTCATAGGCCATCCATGACTTAGTCCTTTTTATATTTTCCTGATTCATTTTCTTTAGACATATTTCCTTAAGTTTTGCTCCTATTTGTGTTACTCTGTTCGCAACGTTTTCTTTGCGTCCCATTATACTTATTTTTGAATGCTACATTTACTTCTTCTTTTAATGCATTTGTAATTTTTTATCTTCCAGCTTAGCAACATCAATTCTTACTTTTGTTCTGATTTATTCTGGCAACTACTGGATTATGATCCGATTCTACATCTGCTCCAAGATATGTTGTGACCTTTTTGATCGCATTTCTATAACGTTTCTTTGCCATAATAAAATCTATTTGATTCCGTGTTATCGTTTCTTTATCCTTTGGAGATGTCCACGTATATAAGCGTCTTGTAGGTAATTTAAGTGTTCATTATAATCAGATCAGTTTCTTTACCGAACTTAAATAAATCTCTTCTACCGTTCGTTTCCCCTAGTCCAAAGGGATTAATTATATCTTCTCTTCTTCCTTTTCCAACTTTGGCGTTTAAATCACCCATGACCAAGGTAATTTCGTTTGTTCTGGTGCTGTCAATTACTGTTTGCAAGTCCTCGTAAAAATTTTTTACTTCATCGTATCTTTTGGTGCGTATGTTTGTATTATGTTGATGATCACATTCCAATGATTTAAGCTTTCTTGCACTTGTGATATGAAATACGTATGTGTATTTATTTATTTTTATATCCTACAATTAGCTTCTTAGAAGCTATCTAGTAGATCTTTATATGAGAAGTATGAAAAAGCAGAGTTGGAGAGAAGAGGGAAGAGAGAAAACAAGAAGGATTGGGGGAACGAGAAGGAAAGGAGGAACAAACGTGATAGAAATGCAACCATCCACTGATGGACAATTCTTGCTGTTTATAAATATATATATTTATAGTACTAATTTATTTAAAAAGCAATAATTTCGTACAGAGTATTTTTTAAATTAATTTCTACCACAGTATTTGATTTTTTTTGTTTCAGTTGAAGGACGTTAATTATCACGAAGATTTTTAGAAAATTTTTTATGTTTATGTAATATTTTCTTGAGATATTTCAAATCGGTGTGTACTGCGTGTTTAAACAGTGATATATTCATTTAAATTTTTTCCCCTCGAGACCAGTAACTAAAGGTAGAATATGAGTATGAAATATTTAAAAAATTGCATGCAGATTATTTGCGTAAATTTATTTTATAATGCACATCTTTTTATTTTTAGAAAAAAATAAATTATATTTTACTATGTACCGACTTTTATTCGATATGTGATTTTCTTAAACTATATCACTTATTGAAGTTTTGTCTTTTCGTAATCTCCGTTATTTTCTAAGTGTAATTATGATATATTCGAAGCAGTTGTTCATATAACTTTTGATTTTGCGAGCATACAAATTGAAATAATTAGAGAATACTATGAACTATTTGAATTCCTCAAAGATCAAAAGTAGTTAAGAAGTTAAAGAAAACGATAATTGACTATTTTATTGTTTATTCGTTTTTGCGATGTTTATTGATTTTCCTTATATAGTCGTAATCTATGAATCAGTTGTGAACAGTATATCTTCAGTTGAATTTTTTATGTATATGAAAACATATTCTTTAATTGATATGTATATATATATATATAAAGTTATTTACTTAAAAATTTATAATTTCAGATTACTTATATAAAATATTTTAAATGTAAAATTTGGGACGAGTACACTGAAGTTATAACCTACTATTTATATATATATATATATATATATATATATATATATATTTACTAATTCAGTAGTCTAATTGTATACATACTTAACAGATTTTGTCATTTCTTATGTGTATATATTTCTGTGGGGATTGTAAATATATTTTGTAAAATCCTACTTACTAACTAGAAATGCAATAAAGGAAATAAAACACATTACTCAAAATTATAAGATAGGAGTAGAAATCGGGGAAGACTTCTCTAATAATGCACTGATGTAGACTAATCGTTTTATATATATATATATATATATATATATATATATATATATATATATATATATATATATATATATATGTATTATTTAATGATCATGTGCAGTCAGTGTATGTTTGGAATTACATTGAAATTCTTGTAATTTCATTAATTTTATTGACTTTGATATTCGTATGATTATTACTTAAAATTAAAGTTAAACTATGATAGAAACACTATGTAACTGGTTGTATGTGTATCTCTATACGAATACATACAGGAAAATTTAAAACAGACCATTATTATTTTTAAAGACGAAATTTAAAATTTAATATTAGATGCTTGATTTGCTTGTATTAATTTAATTATGGTACCGGAGGATGAATTTTCAACTTTTAAAATCATTTTATTTCACCAAATCTAATATACAATAAATTAACCTTATTTTTAAATATTAATTTTTCGAAACTTGTTATAAATTCATTCACCGTATTGTATAAAAATATCTATGACAATAACGTTTATTGATTAAAGAAGACAACGCTTTTGATTTAATGAAGGACTTTATAAATATGTATCTAAGCATTTGAAAAATTCGACATAATTTTTTTGTTAAATTACTTAAATTATCGCGTATTAAGGCATGTTTAAATGAATATTAACTACTAATTATTAAAAAAAAAAAAACAACTATATATACTCATAATATTTCGATGAAAAAATGTAAATTAATCTTTATTTTTTAATAATAATTTCATAAACAAACATGTTAACAGTATATAACTATATTTAAACAATCATAAATACAACAATTAATAATGATATATGTCGAATAAATGTATTAAGTTAATTGATATTATGCAAAAAGTTCAAAGTACTATTAAAATTCGCGTATTAAGTACAATTTCTTTACAAAATGAGATGATCTAATATTATTCCGTTAATTTTAAATTGAAAAAATTATACATTTCATTTTCGTTCCAGTCTTTATTATTTATAAATAATTGTCATTTAATACTCTCCTGATCGCACGAAGTAAAGGAAATTTTCCACTACCGCAAGCATTTCCCGTAAAGTCATCTTGATTTAAGGAGAATATCATCGCTCCTGCCAAACCTAATTCCGTTACTAGTTCAGTCTACAATAATTAAAAAAAAAAAAACGTATTTTTTATGTATAATTTAAATTTTTTACGGAAAATTACAAAGATATATATATTTAAATTTTGAATTTCAACGTTGATAATATACAAACATTAAAAAAAAATTTAAATGTAAAATTATAACTAAATTTTTAATAAATGCACGTGATTTCAGCAATTCATTCTACATATTTCAAAAATATGTATAATTTAACAATATCAATTATAAGTTTTATTTATTAAAATTACACAGATTGACGTGAACATAAATTATGTTTGTATGTAGTATGTACGAATAATAATAAAACTTTATTAATGTATTATTTTTATGACTATTAAAATAATACATACTTTGTAAGCTAAACTTTTTTGATTATCGTACGATATCCATTCCGTATTCCGATAGGCATAAGGCACCTTAGTTTCGCCATCGAATACAATGGTTGTATCTTTTAAATTAATAAATGAACATATATCTCGTTGACTTACAAATCCTTTGCCACCTAAGGAACCGAAACCTTTAGCATAGGCTCTGTATTCGTGAATACTGGGATATAATAACCTAGATCAAAAGTGTTTTTTTTTTTAAATTTATTTTTAAAAATTTTTATTCGACGTTGGTATTTTTCCTAAAGAATAAAAATATACTTACGTCCACGAGTGTCCGTATGTAGGCATTCCGACGAGGATTTTATTTTTCGGCATACCTTGAAGTAACCAATAGTATATTGTATAATTGACATTTAACGTTGTCATATAGCCGACGTCAAATTTATTCTCATAGAGTGGGGCGTTTGGCCCAGTAAATGGATTGTACCAAATATAACCATGGTAATCGTAACACATTATATTAACGTAATCAACGTAGCTGTGATATAAACAAGGATAAGAAAGAAACAGAGGCGTATTAAATAATTTCGTCACGCTATAAGTTTTTACTTCATACATTTAAATGATATATAGTGCTTTAGTTACAAAATTATCTTGCGGTAGGTTATAAGATGGAATAAAAGTAATCAATTCATGTAAAACGTGTTGTATTTCTTTATACACCTTTACTTGTGATTTTACTAGTTGACTGTGTAGCATTTCCCGTGTCACCGTTGTAATTAGTTTTACTTCCAACGATTACAGGAGAGCACTAACATTTATAAATCATGAGGTATTGAAAATAAAAATTAATTATTAACTAAAATCTTTAATAATACCCGCAATTATAAAAATAAACGATTATAAAATACATGTATATGTCCTCACAGGTTCGGACTTCATTGGGGGGAGTTCATGTAGCGGCATAACCGCCACAAATTAAATATAAGCAATTAATTTGATAAGTAATTAATTATATTAATATCGATAGTTCGCTTATCGATAAGAACCGTAGTTGTCTCCGGACGAAGCAAACAAAGTTAGTTAGTCGTCAACCTGATGCTTCCCGAGTATGCATGCGCGTCTCGGTCTCTCTTTTTCTGCCGTTCATATACATGTATTTTATAATCGTTTATTTTTATAATTGCGGGTATTATTAAAGATTTTAGTTAATAATTAATTTTTATTTTCAATACCTCATGATTTATAAATGTTAGTGCTCTCCTGTAATCGTTGAAAATAAAACTAATTACAACGGTGACACGGGAAATGCTACAACTGAATAGCTACATTATAGCAAAACGTTTTTCGAATTTTATATATAAAGAATCACGACTTAAAAGGAATGGTGCAGTTTTATCGCAGTAAATTAATGCGTAAAAGAGCAAGATAAGATTTTTAAATGAATATGTAGCTGAAAATGCAAAAATTTAAAATAACCGTAATTCTCTGCATGGATATTTAAATTATCAGGAGACAGAATGTAGTACACAATCCAGCTCTCCAATTCGAAATAAACGCGCGGTCCCTATTTATAGTTTATAAATAACGTTAACGTTATCTGAATTGTTTATTAATCCTATACAATTACTCATTACATACGAATTATTTCCTACCGAACCGGAACATTTACTTATTGCGTATATCAGCAGTATACGAACATTCGAAAAGAAAATGTTTAACCGTATCGCCAATACCGTCAAGGAGTCAGGTGGTGCTTAAAATACTCTTCAAAATTACCATGTAAAGACAATACCCGACTGGTGGAACAGTAAGTCTACATCCAAATCATAAATCTATTCTATACGGCATACAGTTTTAAACTATTACTTGGATTATCTATTTATCCACTGGGGTCGACTTTTTAATCGATACATATTACGACGATTTAATAGAATGGGGATACCGAAGAAAATAAATATAAAATTAAAATTAATAATAATTAATTTTTAAATAATATATACGTAGAAAATATTTATGTGGAGAAATCAATAAGTTAAAGATATTTTCATTTGAAGATGATTTATTAGATCGTCGAAATAGATAAATTCGTATCGTAAAACTTCCCAATATTGTAACAATTATAATAATGATAGTAATACCGACAGCGATAATAATTATAATAACGTAAAACCCTCAGAACAACTGATATTAGGATCGACGAGTGTGTAGATAGAATCGTGACGAGAATACAAGAAGTACTTAGTCGCATAGTAGTCGATCAGTGAATCGACCAGTCGGAAAAAGTTACGATCGTAGGTCCGTAAAGTAAATTAATTAGAATCGCGCGCACGTGTTAAAATTATGAAATAGTTACTACGCGATTAAATAATAGAAACATAGATTCTAGTCAAACATTACTTAAATTATCGCGAATAAACAATAATCACGATAAAAAACTAGTCCTAAACAGTAAAATAAAAACTATTTAAATTTACTACCGAAAATACTAGTCCCTTGAAATCATTTAATGGTAAAAATTGGAACACCGAATAAATCAAAATGCTATGCGTATTTTGATAAATAGAACACGTTTGTTCTGGACATCACCAACCCGATCAATCTTCATCCTCCGGCATCATCACCATCCTTTATTATTATTACTACATTACGTGCACAATTATTTGTTCTTGTATGTTATATTTAATTCAATGAAATTTGTTTTTTCTTGTGATTTATCCGTAATAAGTTAGTATGTTTTATTATTATTATTATTTTCAATCTATTGATTGGTTGATTAATGGAGCAAATCGAATCAAGTCCGCAGTTTTTTCTTGCATTCCTCTCTTCTTCTGCTTAGTTGTTTTAATTCTTGATAGTTCTTTGTTCCCATATACTCCATAACTTGTTTCATGAATTTTCTTCATCTATCTATTTCTTTGTTGATAATATGTTTTTCTTCCTTAATCCGGTTATAAACTTCTTCATTTGTAATCTTATCCGTTCACTTTATTTTAAGCACTCTTCGCTAACACCAGGTTTCAAAAGCCTCCAGCTTTGCGATGTCTACTTTCCGCAATGTACAAGTTTCAGTTAATTTTTATTATTATTTTGTTACAAATATAAAAGATTATCAATCGATGATATCAATGTAATCTGGCTTCGGAGTTTTGAGTCTTGCACTAGGTTACCGCTATTCTTTTAACAACTCATACACAGTCTCGCATACGTACTACAAAATAATTAATTATTTTAGTTTAATTTTTTTTAAAACTAGGATTAAAATTTAAATAAAAAGAAATAAGTACAAAATAACATCTTTAGAATGTAAAATTATAATCTGGTATAAAACAGAACAAAATTAGAGTTAAATAAATAGAGCATTTATATTATGATCAAATCAAATTTATTATATTTGGTATAAGATGAAACTTATACATGGCGACCACGAAGCGTGCCCAAAGAACCTAATCATAGTAAATTGGGAACCGTGAATAGTCAGGCCTCAATAAACCATTATAATTGTCGTCCCATTACGGGTCATACCGAAATCATTGTCAACCCACGGCGGTTTAAATCGTTATAATTTGGCTCCACACGACGGAGAAAACGTAATAATAATATATATATATATATATATTTAAATAATTTTATTTACTTACATTGCTAATTGGGGGACATCGTATGAAATCTGCACGATCATAACAGGAGCTGCAACTGCTACCGTTATTAAATATTTTTTACCGAATGCTTCTCTCATTTCCTTCAATAACTGTATGAATAAATTTTTTTGTTCACTGCTTTTTATAGGTGAAGGCCACGATGGGAATTCCCAGTCGATATCTATGCCGTCTAGAGAATATTTGTTCAAAATATTCAAAGCACTCTTTATAAATCTACAAACAAAATAACATATTGTATCACATTTACATTTGTAAAAAGATATCTCGATGAACTACGCAACAATACGTCTATATATAAAAAAAAAATTGCGACAATATTTATTAAGCGAAATAATTAGAAATAACACGAAAAATGGCAAAACAAATGTATTAAATTATGTGGTCTTTTGGTCTTTGAGTCATATTCCGGCACCGATAGACATAGGTTTCAAGTTATCATAAGTAAACCTAACTGGAATTTTAAAAAAGCAAACTGGGAAGGCTTTATGAAAACATTTAATAATAGTGTAGCATGGTGACTAATAGCCAACATACGATTTGACACGATATAGTTCAATTAACCAAGATCGAGACAAACTAAAGCATGGTCAGAAACAGAAAACTTATTTTTGATACATGATTCTACAAAACGCGGTTCATTTTATTTAGGTCGTTGGAAGCAATACACCGACCTTGATCTACGCTTTATTACCGCTGACCAAGATGGTAAACCTGCACTCCAAATCCTCTCGAAATTCCCAAGGAGCCGGCACCGATAGACATAGGTTTCAAGTTATCACAGATAAACCTCGCTAGAATTTTAAAAAAGCAAACTGGGAGGGCTTTACGAAGACACTCGATAATACTCTAAGGTGGATCACCCGCCCACAGTTTACAACACATAAGTATTGCCAAAAAACATATTGCAAGAGGTTTTCGTCAAACATCAGGATGGAACGGCTAAAATATATCAAAAACACGCAGACTGATAATACTGAAATATCAAACAAACTCGTGTACTTATTAAACGAAATCAGACGTAATAGATGATTAAAACTTCACGATTTTCGTAAATCAAGTAGGAAAGCTTGGATGCAATTGCGAAAAGGAAAAGCTGTAAACAAGTGCAAAATAGTAGCTTCTGATATCCGAAGAAAAAGGCTGCAGTAAAAGAATGGGAAAAGTATATCAGCAAGCTCTCATGATACATCTGGATACAAATGTAGCAGATCGCCTCAAATCAAGGGAACCGGCGTATAAAAGTTCGGCAAAATTAATCAAGGATAAATCGATGTAACTCGGGCTTGGAGATATAGATGGGCGACCGAAAATTTAGACTAATCTTATTCGAGGCCCATGCAACGGACCACCAGGTTTTTTGATCTATTGACAAAATTGTGGTTCAGATTTATTCGTATCAGGACGGAATATGGAAGATGTGAAACGTCGAATAAATGGGGGCATCAAGAAAGATGCAAAATGTGATTGCGGAGAAGAAGATCAATCTATAGATCATCTACTAACAAAATATTAAACGCGCGCTTTAAACAAGCCGATCTAACTGACCAAGCAAAAGATTGGATCATCGAGGAGCTGGATTTTGATTTATAACACTTGTAATGCCGCCAAAGTAATAAATTGTAATTTGTACCCGAACACATACGAAATAATAACGTGTTAATGAAATAATTTTAATTTTTACTAGTGACTAAGGTGAGATAATTATAAAGCGCGTTCAATTACTAACAATTTTCTATTATATTTACTAACAACCATTTCTCCGAAACTGTCATCTAAACTTCCAGCTGATATAACGGATAGTAATATCTTCAAATTTGTATTATTTTTCTTCAACGCTAACAAATCTTCATACACCTGAAAAATGATCGCTACATTAAATACGATTACAGAATAATGAAGTTAAAAATTTGTTTATGAATTTATGAACTGAAAGTATCAGTTAAAATAACATTTATAATCGAGAACGAACATAATGATTTAAAGAACTGCTTTTCTTAAGCTATACATAAATAATAAGACGCACATTAAAATAGAAAACGAAATATCGCGACAATTTCAAGTGAAAAAAGGACGTAAGGCGGGAATGGTGTCAATCACCCATATTGTAATATATATATATGTGGAAAACAAACTGTCAATAAAGAAACACAAGAATATGAAGGTGGAATTGCCATATGAGGGAGGAAAATATTTAACTTGATGTTTACTGACGAGTTGACTCTTATTGCAACCTCAGAACAAGAAATGTATCACTTATTGAACAAAATAGAAAACAAACAATGAAATGGAACTAACGATGAATAGGCTGAAATGCTACCATCTAATGTTGAATAAAGATCATTCTACACGTGTAGCCGGAAAACTGATTAAGAACATATCGATAACAGAAGTAATTTACCTTTATGCATAAAAAAAGGAGACTTCGATCGGGAAATAAAAAGAATAGTTTTGGCAATAT